>JAECUM010052675.1:0-10845 GCA_016617855.1 Megalonaias nervosa
TTTTTCGGATGACGAGATTGTCCATTTCTTTTTCCTTTTCCTTTCTGGACAGGAGAAAGACGATGGTAGTGGTGTACACTTCTTTGAGGGGACATCTTTGGGGCACAAAATACACTGACGTCCATGGCTCGACATGCGTCCTTTTATCTTATTTTTTTTTTTTTTTTTTTTTTTTTTTTTTTTTTTTTTTTTTTTTTTTGAGCTTGTCATCTAACGTTTTGGCGAAATCATTTACTAACTTATCCATTAAAAAGAAAAATCATCCCCTTTGGTTCCTTCTCCTGTTCTTTGGACGAGTGTGTCTTTTCTCGGGGTGACTTCGTAACTTGGCCAAACGTTTTTTCGGATGATGTGACTGTCCTTTTCTTTTTCATTTTCCTTTTTCGACAGAAGAACGGCGATGGTGTGCACTTCTTTGAGGGGACATCTTTTTGGTTCAGAAGCAAACAGTACACTGATGTCCATGGCTTGACATGCGTACTTTATCGTATTTGATTGAGAAGGTTTGACAAACAAATCATACCATTTGGTGGCTTCTCTTTTTCTTTGGTCGACTGCATCTTTTCAGGGATAGACGTCGATACTTGGCGAAGCGTTTTTTCGGATGACGTGATTGTCCTTTTCTTTTCCTTTTCCTTTTTGGACAGAAGAACGACGATGGTGTGCACTTCTTTGACGGGACATGTTAGGGCGTTCAGGAGCACAACAATACTGAGCCCCATCGTTTACCTCAGGTCTTTTTATACTGGAATGCGTCGCCAATGATTGTCTTTATGTCGTATTAATTTGATGACAAGCATCACTTGACTTTGAGGAGTTCGCAACGGACTAAATCGGAACAGTTCTTGTTTGGATAAATCCAGTAAACTCTGTAACAGGCCCGATCTCTCTTGGACTTTGATTTTGGGGGCAGGTACTCTGTGAGCAGCGGCCACTGCCGCTAAAGAGGAGGAGGGTGTCACCGCTGGAGGAGAAGTTTTTGGAGACGCGGGTTTCCAAATTTTCATCAAATTAGGAAGAACACGTGTCACATTGGGTGTGGCTGGCATCACCAGCAACGGAGAAGTGGAAGAACCTGAGGCTACTGGAGACGTGGTCACCGATGTGGCAGATCGTGGTTTGTGTATGTAAGGTTGTGTCCTGGCGGCAGTGTTTCTCTTGCGGGTAGAAGTTGTTTTCTATGGGCTTTTCTTTTTCTTTTTCCGAGGCTGTGACCTGGTCTTCACACCGTTGCTCTTTTTCGTTTCCTTCTGGGTACGTCGGGGAGTGGCTTTTTTCTTGGGGAGGACTTTGGGAGCATTAGGATCCCATTTTAAGAGGGAGAGAATGATGACACCTCCTAGAATGATTTCCTTTTTGGTTTGAGTGTCGATGCGAGGATCGGCCAGTTGCGTCAAGGCTACTTTGTTTCTCTCAAAAAGAATTTGGTTTGATGTGGAATGTGAATGATGCCTTGCAGTAATTGACGTGCTGTCACCGTAAACCATCGTAAGACTTCTTTCAGACTAACTTTTAAGACACGAGCACGTATTTGTGGATTTTTTTCGTTATTAATGCCGTACAAGGGACGAATCAATTTGACGGAAAGATGAGACTGAAGAGACGTCATGTTGACACTGTGTGAGACAGACCCAAAGTGACTGAGGTCTATATAGAATGTTTTGGTTGTTGTTGTTGTTAAGTCGAAATCGCAAATATTCGGAGGTGGTCGGTTTTAATTCCACGAGTAAATAGGCATGTGGGGCTTGAGTGGCATCGTCGTACGCATGGGTCAGCCAAGGCGTTCCTAACTGTTTGGCTAAGACTTGCACTTGCGATTTATCTCTAGGGCTTTTAAACAAGATCACGTAATGAGCATTGAGACTGATGGTGCGATGGGCTTTACTTTGTTGAAATAAATTTTGGGTAATGTAAATGACACTGGCATTACGATGATGCCCTTTACGCGTAAACCACAGTTTAATTTCTTCTTCGTCTTCTCCTAACATGTCGTCGAAGATGACCAGATGTGTTTGATAGGGGTCAGACACGATCCCGTCGTCTTCGCCAGGAATGCCTTCCACAAAGACGATGGAATCGCCTTGACTTTCTCGCAGACGACTGCACGCTGATTGAAACTCTTTGAAACACCGCACGATCCGTTGAGGTGGACGATAGATCAAATGATGTTTATTGTTCGATCAAACGTTTGACAAATTCGGTTTTGCCTGAACCGCTGGGTCCGGCAATTAACATGTTAAAGGGATGCCGAAGATACAAGGCCTCCCAACTGCACGATCTAAGTTTTCGTCGATGACTTTGAAAGTAGAGGAAGAGGGAGCAGAGACAGTAGAGGTAGCCATAATAATGTATGGGAATGTCACTTTTGACACGAAGACAGACAAGACAATAGTTTTTATACTTTTCTCAGGACACGTTTATTGCAATCTTTAATGGTGAACAACAGGAAAGACAAAAATACATAAAAGCTAGATGGTTAAGTACATACATAAAAGACACATCAAAATGATCATAGTGGAATATAAACAAGTCGCTGTGCAACATTTTTGGTGACCAAAGTGTGGTGTCCTAGGGACAGTGTGTAATGCTCTTAGAGTCTCTACACTCCTTGGCACAGTCACACAGGAGTCCTCCCGGAATGGCCTTTCGGGAATGTCGATGACGGTCCTGTCCTGAAGAGAGTTTGTTTCCTTGGTGACGGGTTCTTCTTCTTCTGGTACTGTCACTAACACAGGCTTAAAAGTGACTTTTTTCACTGAACGTTTGAAGTCAGAGTTACAAATCTTGGACATAGTGTGACACTTCTTTTGTCCAAGCCTCGAAGCCCAAACTTTTCCAGTCACGTACATCTTTTCAGTGAGGGTGTAAGTCACAATCTACACACACATCGTCGTACACATCGTCATTGCCTAAAAGTTGACGAATCTTTTTTTCCCGCAGAGGTCGAGAAATTTCGAGATGAAAGCGCAAAGCTTTAAACAGAATGAGTCATTCGTGTACATTTAAAGGGACCAGTTTCATGTTTTGGGTGATATGTACTGTTCGTAAAGAGTCCACAAGGAATCGGCTATTAAACGATAACCCAGAAAGCAAGTCACTAAGACACACCACACATCGACCCCAATTCAATGGAAACAGTTCTCGTAAAATGCGATGGTAATCCTCCACCGTTTGAATACTGTCATTGATTTCCTTCCACAGAATCTGTTGTATCACGAATGATAAAGGTCGTGGCATGGTAGCCCGTTTTTATACCTCTTTTTCTCGAAGGCAATAAGTGTACTTTATGCACAGAGATGATCGTACTCCAGTGGAGAATCTAAATTGTTTAGTCACTAACTTGCACATCACACACCGTTCAGAAGTTTCCTCTTGAACTAAGTTTACATTGTGTAAAACATTTTGGTAACCCTCTAATTCTTCTTCTGGAATTCGTTGCAGTAAGTCTACCTTGTAGTAAAAAGAATCAGTAACAAACCAATCCTTCTGGCCCACGAGTAGTTGATCAATGTCTGGCCAATGGAACTCTTTCATCAGAATTAATCCTCTTATAGCATTTAGGTACCAGTGGTTGAAACATTGGTGAAGTAACGGATGTAATTTTTCTTTGCGTTTCACTTGTATTTTGACAAACTCTCGGTAAATGCGTTCTCTCAACTCCACAGACAAGCCGCAAATGTTCTCTTGTAAAGTATCCATGACTATGTCAGTCAAAATCTTCTCCTAGAGCGAAAGTGACGAACGTAGTGAGTAATTTCTGACCACAGCTATTCAGGGTAACGGTCAAGAATGGTAATAAAATCTTCTGATGTAAACGGTCTAAAGCGGAATATTCGGAAGAACGCACACTTGATCCAGAGAAATCTGACTTGTTTGTTGACTTTTGTCACTTTTCTCTTGTGAATTTCTCGACACAAAAGTTCCTCAGTCACCAGTTGAGATTTTGCTCTGACAAGTCCCTGCCAAAGTTCCTTGTAGATCTTCTCTTGCAATTCGTTTGGCTATCTTTGAATATTATTTTTTAAATGGGTTTTAAATATTTGTCTAGGTGTTGTTCAACGTTTGACTCCTAGCCAAGCTATTTTCTTAAATGCCATGGTATGCCACTTCAATTACTAGGTCCCACTAAAGGTAGGTAGTGACGGTGAGGAGATCATCGAGCAAGTTCCAGGTAAGTGGAATCTTTCTGCTCCCACTCGTGAAGTGACACACCGCAACTGAAGCACTTGACTTTATCCCCTTCGCCCAAGTAGATAAATCCGACTCTGGCTAATTCTTTTGGGGTAGGTCCTGCCAGATATTTTGGCCATTTTCCTTGGAAGGTTTGGAATCGACTTTCAAAGTCCCAGTATTCAGGCAAACGCACAGGTATATCATATTCTTCTTTCACGGGTTTATTTCGATGACGGGACGGCGAAATCCGCTGAAGTTTGCGCAGGGTTAGATGACATCCGGAGGGTGGTAGACGCATGGTTTCGCGTAAAGGATGACATCCACCATAAAAACCAGTAAAGTGAAAAGGTGTACAATAACAAGTAGCATCGCTTTCGCATACGTCAGGTTTGACACGCACAGCATCACTTTCCATGGCAGGTATGGTAGTAGTAGTCACAGCAAAGTTCCCATGATGTGATACTGAACCACTGAGGTCACAGCGTACGTCATCCCTGCAATCACAAGGCAGAGCATCGCACTCGAGTTTGCTCTCGCTTGATACTTGCTGTTTGAAAGTATTCATCCTTCTCGCGTGGTGTTGGTAGTTACAATGAACTATCGGTCTTGGACGTTGTCGCTTTTTATATGCTGGGCAATACCAACGTGTCCGTACGGTAAAGTAAAGTGGTTGGGAAGCCGTACTCGTTTCTGGTACACGATTTGATAGACTTTTTCCAAAGGTCGACTGACGATTTTGTGTATGGGTAAACGTACAATCTTGTGTGGTTCGTAGGTGGTCACTTTAAAATTTCGATCCTCTCCAGACTGCAGGGTTTCTTTCAATACACCAAATTTCCCCAATTAACCAGTGCGATATTTGAGAGTCAATCCTTTCACTTTACACTCCGTGTGCACTTTTCCTTGGGGGTCACGGTATTCGCAGCCGTAATTTTTAGGACCGCCAGTAGCAAAACATAGAATCTTGTCGTTGGGGTGCTCGTCCGTCCAGGCTCCTAAACGGTCTCCTTCGATGTCAGGGTGACGTTGACCTAGTCGATCAATGTAGATGCAACTGTCCGTGTCAAAGTACAGCACACGATCTCCTAACAGATCTGAAGCTTCGTACAGTTTTAAGCGAGTATGGGCTGTCACGTAGGCTGCAATGATGACATGTCCAAATTCGTCGGCTTCTACAAAGTCTAGTTCTTCTTCGTAACTAAGATCAAGTCCTCACGAACGACGTCCACGTGTTTCATGTAGTTGGTTTTGTCGTGAACCATCTGGAAGTAGCGGAAAGGTTCTGTCAAATACTAAGTCTTTGTTAAACACGGTCGTTGTGCCATTTTCCCCCACATACAATTCAACATCACTTCGGCAAATGATCGCCTTCCTTCGTTTTTCTCCACGCGGTCTAAAGTGATACCTTCCTGGTCCCAGTATTTCTCTTTGAATTTGTCTTGGTCATCGGGAGTCTGGCACCAGGAAGGATAGCCACTGGCTTCTTGTTTCAGTTTCAAAAAGGCATCCACGTAGTCTGCGAAAATGTCTTTCTGAGTTTCGTCACCCTTGTGCTATTTTTCTGTCTTGGGAAAGTGGTAAATTTCGTACACTTCTAACAGTTGGTATCCCAGGACCAGAGCTTTAAACAATTCGACACTGACCCACGTTCCTGTTAAGGCGCGTTCTTCCTAGGTGTGCTGACAAGGTAGGTCTTGGTTGCACGTTTCGGCACAAGTACGACACAAAGTAAACATCAGTTTTCCTTGGAAATGGTGAGGCAAAACGGGACGGTTCAAGTCCGTGGGAGGCAAGACTTTGCACTTAATCAATCCCTCGTATTGTCGAATGTTGTCTAGGTCAATGTGTTCCATCAGCAAATTTGCGGGTGCCCTGCGGGAAAGCGACAATATTTGCACACGTAAGGATACAGCGAACACACGTCCAAATATTTGATTTCTTCTCCTTTCTCCTCTTCGGCTTGGTAGAGCAAACAGGTAGCATTCATCCATCCTCTGTACAAACTGTCCCTCGGGTTAAGAGGGTCCACCAACTTGTAACTTTTCACGATGCGCATAAACTCGGGATCGGTTTTCAAACGGTGATCGTACTCGTGTTCCCACATTTCTACCACTTGGTATCTTGCTGTTCTAACTTCAAGCGACGCTGACAAGTGGCCTGGTACAAGTCTTCCATGGTCCGTTGTAAAACGTGATTTTCGGTGTCACGTTGAGGGTAACAGATGGGACATCCGTGAAATAAGCACCCGTTAAACTCGTACACGATCTTGGGGTTTTCTAAGTCCCAGCCATCCACCGAATACGTTCCAATGGTCTTTTCGCCTTCTCCGTTGCGAGCGTGTTGATCCATTTGTCTTCGTTGTCGCACAAGTAATGTAACCAGCGTAGGGCTTTGACCGTGTATTTGACAAAGTTCGTCGTTTGAGGACTTATGACAGCCATGGTGTTTTCTGGGCATGAATCGTTGACGGAACACTAAGGAACACGCTTTGGCAATGGCGCAAGCTTCTTTCAAAGGATCGATCCTTCCGTGTTCCATGAACAATTCTCGAAACTTTCCACAGCAACGCCGTAAAATGTCCACGTCGGAACGACAATATTTTAACATTTCTTCCTGAAAGTCAAAGGGGTCCGAGGCGTGAGTCTGGTACCAAGCGTAGAAAGCTTCTTGTTGTTCGAAGTGCATGTTATCTGGGTCGTAGTAGTGAGCCTCAAGCAAATGGGGCAGAACGGCGTGTTGATTGGCTTCGGTATTGAAGAAGTGCGGGAAATAGCCTTTGGCCATTTCTGTCATTCCACACGTTTTAGGCACTCGGCTCAAAGGCATGGCCAAGTAACTCATCGAATCTTTAAACTGCACTTGTCCCACTTGCATGGAAATGATTTTGGCTCCGTTGAAAATGACTTTAGAACGTTCGGTACTTTGTTCCGTATAGTATCTGAGAAGAAATTGCCCATCGTATCCCGAGAAATTGTGAGCTATCACCGTGAAATGGCGATGACAATTTCCGTAATGTTCGATGTCCTCTTGGCTCCACGTTTCGTCGATGGGGTCTAAGATCCATTAGGCGAAATCGGTCAGCGTGTTTGGTCCCCGAAAGTTTTTTTCACGTCCTCCAGGAATCTTGCAGCAGTGAGGGCAATGACTAAAGATAGACTCTTGGATGCACTTCTCGCACGCTCGATGAGCCACGCAGAAATTAGGAATGTGAATACCGGTCTCTTGCTTGCATTCGAAATTGAAAAAGATGAAATTCCCTTTCTTCTTCTGGTCATCTTCCTCTTCATGTTTGGAATGGTATTTCTGAATGTAGCATTCGTGTTCCAAGTCCACGATTTGGTGACAAATGTGACATCGCTTCTTTCCTGAACATACGTGCGCTTTGGCATTATTGGTACGTATGCCTTGTCCACAAGTAGGACACCATCTCAGAAGTTGACAAGCACTTCTCTGCTGTGAACCTTGCGTCTTCAGATGTTGTTGATAACAGGTTGGACTGACAAAAGTGCGTTGACAAGCAGGTCAATGCACTCGTTCTTGACCTTCGTCAAGACAGAGTTTAGAGACCAAACAACCCTCACATTTCGATCCTCAATGCTTGTGTTGCTATCGATTGTTATAGCCATAGTCACATTTCTCACAGTAATAACTGTATCCCAGGAATGGGGCGATACTGGTAATGGTATCGAAATGTTTATCGTGATGATAGACGTGAATGTATTTTCCGTCTTTGAAATTTTTGCCTCGAAACAACAGTGGTCCTTTCACTTCTTGAGGGTGTACTTTCAAGGTGTAGCGTGGAGCCAAGACGTCTTGCAATTTTTGCATTTCAGGAATGCTACAGGATGTGTCGTTGTATATCCCCGCTTGCTGTAACAGGAGTTCTGCTTCTCTTCGTAGTTTGGTTCTGTTAGATTTTCGAATGTTCTCCCAGTCTCTTTTCCATTCTACCGTGTCGTTCTTGTCGGCATAAGTTCGTCCCACCACAATGGCACGGGCGAAACACATCTTGTCTTGAGTGTTGTTAATTTGAATGATGCTGTGCTTAATGCTACAAAGTTCATCAACCAATAACACCTTTTTGCGTCCTGTCCCTTGGGGAAGAGAAACGTGGGTCATGAACGTGTCGCTTTTCCATCGGTGATGTGAAACTTGTCTTTGGATTGTCGCACGTGTTGAATCTTGCTAAACTTGATCCAAACGGGGGACTTCAAACTGTCGTGATGAATTGAAAGTCTCAAGCGATCGTCTTCTTTGGCTTCACATTGCTGTTTCAGTGTGATTAACAAACAATCCCACACATCGGTGATGAACTCTTGTGCTTTCTCCAGCGGTACGTCGGACTTGAAATCTTTAAACTCCACCGTGTTCGTGTAGGCCGTGGTTCTATATTTTCTAGAGGAGCGTTTGTCCGTTTCTCGAATGTGGAAGTACTTTTCAGGGTTTACTGTTGGTGAACGTTGGCTTGGTGTAGAATCTCTGGCTCTGGATTCTGGTTCATTCATCTCATCTTCAAAATCGCTAGCATGAATTTGAGGCAAGACTTCAGCTACTGTACGAGGCGATAAGTCACGTTTCTGCCTCTTACTTTCTTCTCCTTTCTTCACGAAATGATGCGATCGTTTCATCTTGACTGCAAAAAGTCAAATGTCTACATTTGAAACGCCATGGACACCTTTATATCCATATCAGACCAGTGTATATATAAAGGGATAGTGCCTTCCCTCCCATTATTCATTTCACTCTCAAGCTGATCAGAATGATGGAAGAGCCAACACACATCGAACTTTTGATCAGAGCTTTGCGACGTGTCATACGAAAGTTTTCTTCAGACAAACCGACGGACTACTCCCCTCCTTTCGAGATAAAAGTCAAGATGCTTGCTATATCTGTCAGAAGAAAGGGCATTGGGCTACAGAATGTCCAGACCGTCAAAAAAGCAAGACAAGTCTCAAAAGAGACAAAAGTCAAGACACCTGTTATCATTGTCAAGAGAAAGGACATTGGTCTTCAGACTGCCCTAAGAAACAACAGGAGCAGGAGGAAGAAGAAGAGATGCCCTCGGTAAAGGAAGAACCCCGGCACGTCCAGAAAGAGAAGAAAGAGAAGAAAGGCTGGCGAGAAAAAAGTGAGGAAGAAGAGGAAAAAAGACCTGTGAAAGTGAAGAAATTCAAAAAACAGAGAGAGTGAACAAAAAAAAAGACACAGAAGAAGTCTATGAACTTTTTAAAAGTGTCGTGTTGTGAACTGGATTGTAAAATTTGTACCAGAATAGACCGGACAGAAAAAGAACGTAAGCGTCTCTTGGTTTTGATTTTTTAGAATGATAAAAAGCCTACACTCACGCACTCACACACGTACATCATGGGTAAAAGGGGATTTTTGAGTTTTAATTGATTTTGGCAAAATGAATACTATCTCTTTTCGAAAGAAGTGGGTGGCCCTAAAAAGGACCGTTGGGTGTTTATTTTTTTAAAAATCAAACTCAGGAACGAGAAGCAATTAGCTTTAACTGCCTTAAGCCTTTGCCACGGCCAAGGCCTACTTCTGGACCTGCTCCTGTAGATGATTGGTAGAAATCACTAGGGCTGGTATCTCAGGCGTAGTAGGTGTGTGAACAGGATTGGGCTGTTTGGCTCGGGAAGGTCTTTTTCTCTTGGGTCGTAATAAAGAAGTCTGATACATTTGTTTCAGACTCCTTAAAGCTGCCAAAATGTCCAAGAGTACCGTTACCGTTTGACTTTCACTGTTCTCCTTCTCTCCTAGACCTTGTTTCTTCTCTGCTTCTTCTTCTTCCTGTCGTTTCCTTCCTGCTTCTTCTTCTTCTAGCTGTTGCTGTTCATGGAGTAAAGCTTGTTCTGCTTCTTTCTGCTGTTGTAAAAATTTCGTCAATTCTTCTTTCTGTCTCCGTTTAAAATCCTCTACGTGTGGTAAAGAAGGAGAAGGTGGCGAAGGTATTGGTACCGGAACAAATTCTTGCGAAGAAGAGAGAAAATCGACTAAATCCCTATTAAAATCGACCTCTTCTGGAAGTAGGTCCGTGTTAACTTTGGTAGCCACTGCTATACCATCGCTTCTCGTCGCCACGGCCGGTGCACCCCAATTCATCGTCTTCTTAGTTTTTGTCATGTTTCAAAAAACAATGTCGCATCGATTCACTGCGCACAGACGCTAGCGCACCTATATAGGGAATGTGACGTCACAGGCAGCTCTCTTCTGAATTTTGTAACGCGTGTTTAGGTTGATGAAAAATCTCAATCCGTTTCGATTCGCTCTTCCACCATAAATAAACGCGGTTCACTTCATTCCCTTCACCTGTTCTCATAACAATATGAGGACAAACGTTGAATCCTCTACTCTCGTATCATCGATGATGTTCCGTACGGACTTACCCATGTATGTTAAATCATCATGGACAATCGTCCGGATACCGATACGACTGTTTGGAAAAGAAGGATCTATGTGGAGAGACAAGGCTATCTGAAGCGAGTCCTTATCTACGGACCAGGGGTTAGACAAAGTTTGAGAAAGAGAAGAAGATCCGTAGGATGTGCTCTATGTTTACGGAATGGTGTTAACAAAACAGAACCCAAAGGTCCTTTTCAGGGCTACTCATATTGCTTGAAAAGATTTATTACAAAAGAAATATGCTATATATATATATATATATAT
>JAECUM010052676.1:0-14944 GCA_016617855.1 Megalonaias nervosa
CATGGACATGAATAAATTTAAAAATTTCTTTTCAAAAGCACAAGCCGCTCCATTTGGTTTTGTAACGATAAATTTACACGATCAAGATATCGCAACGGACTTGACATAATTTTTGGATAAAAATCATAGCAGCAGTAGAGCTAATTTAGCTGAGTGTGGTTCTCCAATACTCATTATTGATAATATCTATAATGGCTGTTTAATTCATAGCAGCAGTAGAGCTGCTGAACGACCAACGCGTAGTGACCAGATTGTGAAAAAATCAGAAAAAATCTGGTCAATTAAAGAAGTTTTCATTATTAAGACAAAAACTTTAATGTCTCAGACAAAAACTTTAATGTCTCAGGCAAGTGGTCTGTTCAGCTCTACTGCTGCTACTTCTGTACGTAGATATCTATATAAACCGAGGCGGGGTTGTGAAAGGAAAACGATCTCTTATTTTTATTAATGCCTTGAATGAATATACTAAGTGAATGGAAATATATACCCATATTTTATTTAAATCCGATGAGGTGTGTTAAATATGTGGTGGCTTAATATTAAATAATCTAGACGATGATCTGGGATATAAAAGTCGCTATGATGACAATAGTTGTGACATCAGTACGACATATCCGATCTGCCATTTTCGTACATTGATCTGCCAATTCGCTGAGGTAATAAAGCTCATTTCAGAATTATCAAACTACACACAAAAGCTTTGTTAATATATTTAGAAAAATATATAGATGAATTCTGATTATGGAGATACGCGAGGTACTAGTTTAAATGCTATCATATTTGAGCAACCTATTCCCAAACAATACAACCAACCACTTTTCCTCACGGCAAGATACTTCTAAAACGAGTACTTTTCATATAAAATCAATTTATATCAAACTCATAACCAGAATTTCTAGTAACTATCACACGTTGGGTTAGTACCTACTGGCGGCCATCTTGTCCCATGATTGAAATTGACTAAATGACCTCACATGTACGGAGAAGTACCGTTCTCATGATCAAACCTTCTGTAAAACCGAATGTTTTAGTAATTTTTAAAACATTTTAATAAAAGCGCTTTACCACATTTAAAGACCTAATCATACTTGATTTTTATTGAATGTACACATTTAACGCGGAAAGATTTGGGGCACACACTAGCTAATCAGAGCTCGCAGTTAATTGTTATCAAAGAATTACAAGGTGTTCATTCTATTATAAAATAATGATCATGGTGGAGGAAACCAGCAAACTGCACATAAACCAAGCAAAATAAATTGTTTTGTGGTAAGAGATTACCATCACTAAAATGGATAATTGAACATTCAAATAAAATAGCAACGATTTTAGATCTTGAGAATAATATGACAGCAAGAAAATAGTTTTACCACTAGGACACAGTTCTGTCCAGATGGCATAAAACCCATCCAATAATGCCAAGTATGATTATATTGTTTGACAATATTGCTCGTATATCTGCTAACATTGATTTAATCCTAGAAAAGATCGCTAAATAAGTATTTGTTCCAAATGATTTATCTATTTATGTGACAAAATTTCCTACCCTACCGCGGCCCCAAAATTTTGTCATTATCAAATGTTGCTTACATCATTTAATAAAATGAATATTTAATCACTTTCTTTAATGAACATTCTATTTTGTCATGGCCCCATTTAAGTTATACTAGTTTTATATGATACTCAAGTAATACTTGGGATACAGTGACAGCTTACCATTTACATATACCATATATTCAGTTGTTTTTGACGGATAATTTAGGTTCTGAGTACGTTTTTTTCTTCAGTTGAAGGAATATATTTTTACAGATAGCATTCAAATGTCATAGATTGTTTATGTCTTATATTTAACATACATTTTCCTAAATTAAATTTTGCACATTGGACGATGTAAGTAGTTTGCAATACTGCTAAATAATATAAACTATGACACACTTTGTACATGCTTGGATATATTACATGCTGTACGTCATTTTTTGATAATTGGCGAGATCTGACTGTATCTTAGAAACATCTTGCTAATTTCAACAAAGTAAGCAGTAATACGTAGCAAGTTTGATCAGAAACCGGAGGTAGATACAGACGATGCTCGGATCTAAAAAGAGTCCTTACGCATGTTCTGATGATTAAACGAGCGACATAAAAATAGAAAACTGGGGACAAAGGGACATTATTTTCGCTCGACCAGCGAAATATCCTCATATCATAAAACATTGCAAGAAAAACATGACTACATGTAGCAAATCACTTCGTTTAAATGGTGTTTATGCACTGAAGTCACTTGGTATACAGATGGCAATTCTTTCATAAAAATCCGAGTATAATAACACATGAAAACTATTGGAAATAAAAATATTATGTTTGATATTTCAATCTAATAGAGAAAAACAGCTGTTGTTGAACAGCTTTAATATGTTGCATCTTGATCTGTACATTAGTAAAATTTGCAGACATTAGTCAATTCAGCCTGACATACTAAGCTGTCAAAGTATTATCCACTTTAGATTGCCAAAGATATGAAAACCGGAAGTGGTGAAAAGTATCCGTTCGAACAGCAAATCAATGCTCCATTTATGGACGACGGTGATTTGTATGTCATCACAGCGTATTTTACAGATCCAGGTAGGTTACCTTTGCGATTCTTTGTCAATTAGTTGTTGGGTAATTGATCCTTACATTTATATAATTTGTTATAAGTAATAAGGTATCGTATTTACTAATAAAGCAGTATCCTCTGAAGCGTAAACTTTAAATAGACAATCTTTTGCTTTGTACTCTTATATGATTCTTTGGAAGGCAGTACTAACAAAGAAGACAAACGTATACTAGGAAATAGAGTTTCTAATTTACAATTATGCAAAGTTATAAAACAAGCAAATACATGTCAGGGTAGCCTAAATAATTTTTCGAACGGCTCCTCT
Source organism: Megalonaias nervosa (assembly GCA_016617855.1). Lineage (NCBI taxonomy): Eukaryota > Metazoa > Mollusca > Bivalvia > Unionida > Unionidae > Megalonaias > Megalonaias nervosa. Next base: position 2,922 of record JAECUM010052676.1, read on the forward strand.
ATTCACACACGATATATCGTAAGGTTATTAATTCTGCAATCAAGAAAAAATTTTAAGCGTGTTCTCATCGATTTATTTCTCTCTTTCTATGTTTCGTTTGTACATTTACCAGTGTTCCTCAGGGTACAAGGGTTCTACAGTGGTGTAGGTTTACACTCTTTTGTTTAATTTTTCCATATTGTTTCTCAATTCTCAACACCTCCACTGGAGAACATACTTGACAGAATACAAACCCAATGATTATGTACATCTTTATAATGTAGGTCAGAACTTCAGTCGGACATTAAGCAATCATGCCACATTTTAGCACTAAAGGCATCCAAATGAACGTCAAACATACCTTTATACTTTTTTCTATGCCATTGTATAATTGTATGTACTACCATGCATTACAATAGTCCATTTGTCTTATTGTTTTCCCTCTTGTAGACCGTTGTACAGATATCCTGAAATAAATCCAGGATCTAACCAGGCTATTGCAGTGTCTATACATTTATATACTCGAGGCATCCAGGGAAAAAATGATTATTTGGAAGGTCAATCTGACGATTTTTCAATTGTTTGATTTAGTGAAACGCGTTCAGTTTTTAGCATTAATATGTATAGCTTAAACTTCGATGGTGTTAAAAATATCCTTCTAGAAAAGACAGAAACTGTCATGAACGCGACATCGTGATATACATTTCGCACAAGTTAATAAACACACGACTGATCGATACGAGCCTTGACTGTCATGACACTGAATATATTGCGATTTAGACTGCATTACTGAATATATTGCGATTTAGACTGCATTACCACCGTACAACGAAGTTGTCAGGGTTGGTATAGATGAAACAACTTATCTACTAATTTATGGAAAGGTTTTGAAATTTCGTTTGACACCATCAGCGACACCTACAAACATATTAACATCATAGGGGAATATAACTCTGACTGTTATAACAGTTCGAACATGCCATGTAAATAATCGTGTCATCAAACTTCGGAAAGGGTAGCTTCTATGTCAACTAACAAAAGGCCACTGTAATGTCCCAGAAAAAAATCTAAGAAAGAAACTTTAGCTAAAGAACCTAGTATCCTTAATGTACTTTTAAAAAATTAAAATATATACATTTTGTTCGGTTTCGAGCTACGGTGAGTGGCTGTTGATCATAATGAATAATAAAGTGTTTGAGATCATCCGAACGAAAACATGAATCAGCCACTTTTCTATGGTGTTATATAATTGTTTGAAATTTTAGGAAATCGCTTTCGTTGTGAATTTTTTTGGGTTGGGTATTCAATGTGAGTATAGAACAGTTATGTCCAACTGACGAATCTGGTCAGAGGCATAAAAAGAAGCATATCAAAACATCTTCGTTCATGACTTATTACCTAACCAGCGTTTTATGAACGGGTTTCAAGTCCTAAATATACTGTAAGTACGGAACACATTTGATAATGCTCAAAAAAAAAAGCAAACATTTCCTTATGTATAAGTTTTGCATGATTAGAGCCCTATTTTATATTCAGCTACTGTCTGTACCATCGGCCGAACTCAGTCAGACTTCAGCTCCCACGGTACAGGAGAACACCTCCATATCCAAAACGGCACACTCGCGACTGACGTCATCACAGTGCCAACACGTGAGATTGAAGTGGAATCTGCTGGGTGGACGAAGGGAAAATGCTTCCCATCTATGGGTTAGTATGGACCAATTTTTAGATTGCATCTTTCATAATAAGTTTAAGACTTTTGTCCTTCATATAATCAAATTATGTACCAAGTTTCGCATTTATCTATATCTTAGCGCAGACGATAACTCTTCACTTCACGCGTAGGCATGTTTAATAATAAAAAGGCTCACTTTTTCTAAAGAAATTTCTTTACATGCTCTCATGATGAACCTATACTGCTGTTTTGCTTTCCAACGAAACTGTGATACACTGGACCAAATATGTACTGTAATTTCCTCGGACAATTAATCTACCAGAACACTGAATATGTGCTGCTTTCGTGCTGAAAATATCAATATACATACAAATAATGTCTGATAAATCTTTGAGTCTCTTGAAGAGATTTACGTTTGGTAAGGATGCACAAGGCTCTTATTTCGACCTTAGTCATTAATCTGTTCTTGGGAGATTATACAGTGATTTCATTATTTTTGTGGGCATCAGTGTTCAGCATTTTACGAAAAAAATTGTATTATGTTGGCTTTTAAGTTCCTGGGCAGGGAAAGGGATACTTCCATTTCCAAACAATGATAATTGTTAGTTGGACCTTCAGATTTATGGTTTATTTAAGCACGAAAACTACACACATTGGTACAATGCGCAAATGCACGGTGTTTTGTATTTCCCCACATTTTTAGTCACAATGAGCATCTGGATAGACTGAACAGAAATATTCTAATTTTGAAAATATTCACACAGAATTGATAACTATTGCTCATCTGGTAGATACATGTATGATAAATCTAGATGATTACTTGTACAATTAGTATCTTCCCGAATTAAATCTGCATATAGCCTGTGGGACGTAAAATTGCTGCAGACGTTGTGTAGCATGCACTCTGTTAAACACAACTCCCTGAACAAATGGAGCATTCTTTATGCATGCTTTGCATTAGCTAACACCACCATGTTAGCTGGATGTTCACGTTTTAGTTATAAATGCATTAAGTTCAGAAAATCGGATATTTTGATGTAATGTTTTTGTTTCTTTGAGCCTATCAGTACATGTTATGCCTAATGATGGGCGTTCATAACGTTCTATAAAACTAATCTGCGTCTGAACGTGCAGCACGCCAGACAAATGCAGATATATACGTGTAACGTAGAATAGGTAAATGACACTGACCGCACAATGTTGGATAAGGAGAAACATTGTTACTGTAAATTCTGGCCCTCTTGGTGTTCTCTCTGATTGATATCAATGCCCACTTGGACATAGTTCATGAATGTAATTATGTCAGTCTTACAGTTCTGAGATTATTTCATTCTAAGATGATTGAGAATCCATGGAAGTTAAGACACGTTTTGGAAGACGGCTGTCGGAGAATTTGTGAGCGGGGAGTGTCTGCTGTGAAGGGGGCAATATATGAAGATCCTCGATACACCATGAGAGATATTTCTATTGTCACAGGCATTGCTTCGTAACCGTTTTTATTATATTATATAATTATTTGATGTTCAGGAACGTGTGTGCAAAATGGGTATCTCATTTGTTGAGGGCTGATTAAAAACAGACTTGGGTCTCAATCGCCAAACAACGACGCACCAAGCATGAAAAGGGTAACCAAGAAGCCTAAATGAGATATTCCAAGATTTACTCTTATGAACCCAACTGAAAAGAAATTAAGTAGGGATCGCTGAAAACGAGTAGAGACCACAATGCGCTCGACGTATACGGATTCTCAAGAATATTGTGTACACATTACTTTTATATGCAACTGTACCTGTGATTGACCCTGTTTGAGTCACTGGACAGAATTTAGCCTCCAAAGTGTTGCCTAATTATGCGAAACACTATGTTCGCGTACCGTAACTCGAGGTATCATCTACTCCGGCACAAGACACCAGCACATAAATCAGACGTTGTAATGGACTTCCTGAAGGAGCACATTATCGAACTGGGCCGTAATCTACATAAAACCCCGATTTAGCCCCAAGTGATTTACTGTTGGGCAGATAATTTGAAAGCCGCCAAGCAGTTGTAGGTGCAGTTTTGCCATTTATGAGCAACATAGCAAACTTAAAATCAAAATGGTCTTTAATAATTAGAAAATCTGAAAGAGAAATGGTGTAGAGTTTCATGAGTGCTTTGACTGGACGCATTGAAGTGCTTTTCACTAATAAAGCACTTCGTAATGAAGCCAATTATTCTTCAGGACTTTCAAAAACCCCTCGTACATTGAATGCAGCAAGTTCATGCGTTGAAACGGGCTAGATTTTCTGTCGACAGTTCTCCATTGTAAGGTAAAATGGGTTGGCAATTATACGCAAGTAATGATTCTAAAATGGACACATTTAATCAGATGTCACCATGTACCAATGAACCCGAAGAGTTTCAGCATTTCGAAAAAGCAATGTCACAATTGAGGTCGATTTTGATACAAAAGTCTGAAAATGAGGTAACCTATGTCAGAGATACTGTTAACCTTTGAGTCTTGTATCTGCACTATTAGACTGCTTTCAGTTCTATATTCTTTAATTTCAAGTTTACTAGTACTAGTAATGTTATGTAATGTTTGATCTGTATCAACATGTTGTTAGTGCCATGAAGGCAAATTATGCAAAATTCAAATAATTTCAAATATCATGAGTACGAATATAAATATTATTTTGAAGTGAATCTTTTTATTAAGGTTAAATGTAGTCAAAGTTAAATAGTTGTGTTTAAACTTTAACCTGCTAATGCAATTGTAATACATCAAGTATTTCAGCAGAGAAAGGTAAGGCGACACTTTAATTAGTTATTTTCCCTCTCCCTCTGGTCATTAATCCACCCACATTAGAGTGATGACCATTATATATAGATCCTAGAATAAAGATGAATTATAGTTTCAGATCTAGATATTCTGATAATTTCTATCCAACCTCGAGTATATTTGTACTTGGACTGTGCTGTCGTTCAGTATTTCCTAATTTTAATTTACGCTCAACGTATAAGAACAAGAACCAGCAGGTGCGAAAAATACGTCTAGTGGGGTCTTAATCCTTAAAAGCACCATTGCGATAATGTTATATTTACGTGTAATATTCACCTCATCGGGTTTATATATACGTAATATATACAATCTGTTGTATCTTCCTGGCCTTAGTCCAATATGTTTTGTTTGTCCTTTTGCATAATGTAGCAACAATGTTGCAAGTGTTAATGATAATCGTCGAGATGAAGGAAAGAACATTCAGTAGATGAGAAAGATGCGATTCCTAGTGTCCATGCTCTCTGGTTGCAAACCAAGTAAATATTTGCAGAATGCTACTCATGGATTATACTAGGAAAAGTAAAGAAGACTTTAGTCTAAATAAAGTGCTTGCTTATTAAGTATGACTAAATGAAACACAAGCTTGGTGTCAGTGAACTGTTATTTTGCCGTATTACCTGATGCAGTTATAACCCCGCAAGCATACTTGCTGCAAACATAGCATCACATATCTTTGGCGAATGCAGTTCAATGGCATGTCGGTTCGTCTGTTGAGGAAAATAAGTGGGCTGGAGTTGTTAAGGCTTAGTTTTCTAGGTGTGTGTGTGATTTAGATTTTTAACGTAGTTTTAACAATTTTTCAGTCATATCGCTACGTTGTCTGAAGTGTGACAGTTTATAGTGATGTCTAGCACTGGGACATCATGCCGCAGACATGTGACATGATGTCCCACCCAGTCACATTATCCTGACACCAGGCCGACCAGTCTTAACACTAACCTCTTAATGTTGAGCGCCAAGCGAGGCAGCTGTTAGTACCATTTATTAAAGTCTTTGCTCTGACTCGACCGGGGTTCGAACCCGCGACCTCCCGCATTCTTGGCAGACGCTCTAAACATTAGTCCACCGGAGCGGTCAGTTATCTAGGTTGTATACAAAACAAATGTACACCCTATATAAAAGTCGCATCCGACTTTTCGATGTTTTTGCAATTTTGAAGACACCAACGCAATTCAACATAAATAATCTCTTAAAGTATTTTTCATAAACACCAAAGCCGTCTAGATCACAGGTCACCACATTTTAACAGCACAGAGACGCATGGCAGTAAGGGGTACCTTAGTACAACGTCTGTCTCCGTGGTCATCCAAGAAGCTAATATAAGCATACTGTCTAGTTTAGTGGTTATCAAGTGTTTATGAGGACAAATTCTTACTTATTGGCCATGACAATTTTATGAGACACATGCCGTAGTAATTGTTACGATTCTATTTTCTTAAACCATAACAGAAAAGTGAAACCAACAATTTAAGCAAACGTGAAAGATAATTTATTTAAGGTAAAAAGCGAAAATTCAAAAGACACTACGGAATTGTGAATTAAATCCCAGATAATCCTACATGATCTGTCACATGTTCAAAGTAGAGGATGTTCTGAATGAATTCCAATAATCTTGAATGTCTTGATGTACCACAATAATATAATCATGACTGCATTTGAGCGAGTTCTCAATAATCCCAAAGTAGTCTCTAAATCCAAAATATCAATGAACACTTTTGTAATTCCAATGAATAATTTTAATAAAGAATTCCTCTCAGATTGTATATGAACGCAACTACAAGTTATTCCACAGACTGATAATAAAACAGGAATGAATAACTCTTTACCTAGTCTCTTTCATATACTGAATGGCACCTGACCTCTGTCACAATATTATATAGGGAAAATCAACAATTTTTAATTGAACATTCTATCGAATTGTGAGCAAGATTAGACCTTGAACTTAAATTAAAAAGAATTTTATTTGATACTTATTACCATTACAAAACCAAGTAGAGAAAAACATGACAATCAAATAAAAGTCAAGCACACAATGTAAATTACATATGCATCACAGCAATCATCGAAATAGTTTTTATAATACGGTAACAGACTTGACTTCCACAATCACAAAACCCCAACTATACTATTTGAAGCCAGAGCCTATATCCCGATCCCTGTTTTATTAACTAGAGAATTAACTCTAGCACATTTTATATAAATAAATCACGCAATCTAAATTTCGAAACTGAAACACAAAGGACAAGGAGCACAGACAGTGTTCTGTAACCAGATATGTTGCACCAGTTGACAACGGAATAACATATCTATTCAGTGAGGTACAAAAGCTTATACAGAAAAATCTAATTCAAATAAAGTCCATCAGACATTTAAAAAAAACAAAACAACTCTTACGATGATACTTTGAAACGACGATAAAGCAAGATGTGATGTGAACTGTTGCCAAAATAAAACTGCGAATTATGATGCACTGCAACAGGGTGTGTACTAAGTATATATATATATATATATATATATATATATATATATATATATATATATATATACTCACTATATATATATATATATATATAAACAAATTGAATGATTGGTCCAGCATAGATCCAGAAGTTTCCTCTACTACTCCAACGTCCACACGGTGTCCTGATCTCCTCTATGCCTTGGTCTTCTGAATCAAATTAGATGGTATAAAGAATATAATGAAACGTAACTGAATTTTTAAAGTAGATAATATTCTAGGTTCCAAAATGGAAGTACTGTGTAGTCGCTACCGGCTTTATGTATGGAGAAGAACTTTGCTTGCGAGTAAACTACATCTATCTAACATCCGTATAGGCATGATGAATCGCACATTCATGTTAACAAGTATGTGTTGTGTCAAAATTCAAAAGTTGCATCTGTTATGAAGCCACACTCAAAGTTTCATCTATAATATTTCTTTGTTTGCAATGCAGGTGGCATCGTATTAATTCATTACTATTTTGAGAGCCTTAGGCAAATGCATGCTTGTAATATGTGTATCCTCCGTATAAATTAAAGGCTATTACTCGGTATTTCCAATGTAGCTTCCTAAAGTTCAAATGTTATGCGTTTTATCCAATGGTTTTGTGCGCTTTTTCCGGCTGTTGTCTTTTAAGTTATTTTAAAAATGTATTATGATCAAAATGGATACATATGTACTGTGTTGAGTAATTTAAAAGTCAAATATTGCAACACAAATTGGTTATAAATACGGCTGTATTGTGTTTGCTATGTAGAATTGCTCCATCGTTTCTACTAACGTCATCATACATATCTATATCTGCTAAATACTAGGGTTTGTTTTGATGCAAGTTGGCACTTCTTATGTTTCGATCATCGTACCTTTCAAGATTACAATAAACAACGTTAACAGTACGGATATGCCTCATATTTTGTCAACTATTTTTAATATGCAACTAAATTTGATTCAAAGCAAAGAAAATAACTCTATCAGGATCAAAATGCAAAGAAAGTATGAACGTATATCCCTAACGTGATCCACGTGATGGTTTTAGAAGCTCGGTGAATGGCGCAAGATCTTAAAAGTACGATTATTATTTTGAGTAAAATAGTAATAGGCTTATGTGTATTTATAAACATCATTCTTGTCTTCGGTTTGAGAAAGGTTGTTTTCTTCTCCCTGTTAGGTGTCCACTATTGGTACAACTTACACGTTGATACGCCATGCAACGAGCTATTCCCGGTCTTCCTCCTCTACAACAAAGGAAAACTGAATGCATTCGGCTGGGCTCTACAAAGCAATGTCGCCGACTCTCAACGTCTGGAACACCCATCTCCATCATCCTACTCAGTGAGACAAGTGATTTTCTAAGCAAACGATATATCTAAATTCAATGAATTTTAGTATATAATTTTTTTTAAACAGATCTCCAAAAACTATTCGCTATATATTCTTGACGTTTTCTGCATTTCAAAAGCGGTTATCTGGCATATGAATCACTAATGAATAGAATTGTGTTGGAGTCATTGCTTTAACATTTTTCCAGGATACAAGCTTGAAATCACGAACCATCATTTTAACTTTACTTTTAAAGTTTGATTTATTCTCTGTATGCTCCACCCCATGCCACGTTCCGCAAGAGAATAATAATGCATGATAAACGTAAAGGCGTGCTGGTGTGCCTGTTTGATGCATCTTACAGGTGATGGCACAAATACACATAAAATGCTTAAAGGTAAAACGTTCGTGACAATAAGATGATTTTGGAAACAAGTCACCGTTTTCTGATACCTAAAATGGTTTGAAAATAAGACGATGTTGAAAGCAAAATTTCAAGTTTTCAAGCATGTATTCTTTATATATCCGTCTATGGGTATTAGTATCATTCATGCAGACAAAGATTAATTATCGTACTCTACATACATTTGATAAAATTTTAAATTATTCCGTATGTATCAGGCACAGTGTTTTGGTCTTGTAACAAAATTTATTGGCCAAGATAATTCTTGGCAGAAGCTAAAACGGTCTGCACAGGAAACTGAAAAAATCATGAAACAAACAAGGATGAGGTTAAATTATGTGATCTTCAAACCAACCAAACACGTTTGGATCAATAGCCTACTGGCTGACCCTGATGACAATGTTAAAGGAAGACAACTCAAGATTAATTTATGCCAAAACATACTTGAAATAAAAGGTTTTGAAAAATAATATGGTCCAGTTAAAACAACACTCTACTATGTTTCAACAAAAAAAGACAAACGAAAATTCTGAGACGCAATTTATTTATATATTTCACTATATCGTAATCCTCTATTAAATTTGCTGGAATGGATATTTTCTAACCAAATACATACCACAAATAACAAGAATTACTATAAATGCAACAGTAATTATTGGACATGAAGCTATCTTTGTAATGCCATTACTTTAGTTGTTATATACAAGATTTTGAAGTAGGAAATAATATAATATCATTAATTGTACATGTGTCCCTATAGACCGATTCACTAACAACTTCATAAAAAGCTTTGTGTGTGTGTGTGTGTGTGTGTGTGTGTGTGTGTGTGAGAGAGAGATTTGGATTTTTAACGTAGCTTTAACAATTTTTCAGTCATGTCGCTACGATATCTACAGTGTGGCAGTTTATCGTGATGTTTAGCACTGGGGCATCATGCCGCAGACATGTAGCATGATGCCCCACCTAGTCACATAATCCTGACACCAGGCCGACCAGTCCTAACATTAATCTCTTGATGCTGAGCGCCAAGCTAGGCAATGTAACCATTAGGCAACCGGAGCGGTCCATGAAAAGATTTCGAGATTGGTTTGCTTAGCGTTTGCTAGGAGGACTTCTTTCTATATAAACAAATCGTCTCCAAGTCTAAGGATGGTTCGCGACAAACACAAGTTTATTAGAAAAAGAAAACTTAAAATCTAAGGATATAACTGAAATGATTGATTATTTGTCTTGTGTGGAAATTAGAAGCGTTATTAGTGTTGTCTGTTATTAGTATATACTTTATTTCTTACTTTTCAGCTATTTATGAAGACTGTGCCGAGCTGTCTCTACCGTCAAGGTATCCTAACAACCTTACACATCTACATGACTACACAGTACCTTTTGAACCTGTGCTAATCAATAAATGTATGTTGTCGCCATCCAAATAATGTTCTGCCAATTAAATAATGACCAATACAGATTATGATTGCTATAGTTTGCATATTTGTTCATCTGCAGTGCAATATATTTCATGAATGTTGCTTTTGGTTCTTGTTTGAATCAAAGCAAATTGAACATCAACATTGTTCTAAGACACCTGTTCATACAAACTGTACCTTTTGCACTTTGATTTTAACACTGGTCACATGTTGTCTTTACGTGCTGGAGGCCTGCACGATTCACAATATAAGCTAACCGCAGTGTTTGAAAACACATTTCGACTACATTTTAATATTTATGTTCAGTAGTGTTTTAATGCTTGCTTTGTGGTATCGTTTTGAATAATCCGGCTAAAAGTACTGATGCTTCTTCAGATATGTAGAGGATCCATACCGCCTTGAATTATTCCATTACAAAAGCCACCCTGTTCTCTTGTGTCTCTGATATTATTTGTAGACAGTCCTTTTGAAGTATCATATAAAGGATAACTCTTTGCATCCATTTTATTAGATTTACTAGGATGTTAATAGAGACTAGTGACAATAAGGAATGGCATTCATGGTATCTGTCATATAACACTTATTAACATATAATAAAAGATCAGCCTTGTTTATCTTGATGTTACATTGCTCATGAATGTAGTGTATAATTCAATCCCTATTTACGTGATTTTAGTATGGTAAAAAAAGTTAAATTTGCACATGCCTAATTAAATAATCCTTTGAATAACAAATTTATTAAAGCATATGAGTACTATGTTACCTGTGTCGTTCCTTAAGAAGTAATGTTTTCTTCTAATACCGTATACATTCTTGCATTGGATAACCATTTGTCTCAAATTTGAACAATCCAAAGAATTTTATGCTTAATAATGGCACTGAGTGTATGTTCTTATTTGTGTCACCAAGCTTAATATTTCGTTACGTGTCATTGTAAACGCTGCCTGATTTAAAATTAATACACACACAATCTATATTGGTTATTAAAGGCTATTGGTAATTATCATCAGTGATAAGGCGATCGTTAAAAACAATGTTGACCTAGTCACGGATCAAGAACTTGGCACTTCATACGTGTACACAACATAATTTGCAAGATATTTAGCGAGAAAATATTAGTATTAAACATGCATCTTCATTAACCCATTGAGGCACGTCAGGCTATGTTTTTTCTTGTGTCAGAAAATCTATTTTTACGATAGCGGTAGAAACCGTCACAGAAAATGGCTATAGAACTGACAATTATATTGCAATACTTATTGTTGGCTATTAGAAATACTGATATGCACATGGCTTAGATAATAGTTCGCCTGGATTACTATTGTTTAAAATAACTTCTTTCCAGAGATAAATTCATAATTAGTGTACTCGAACCTCAGCCATCATGGAACACTTTCAAGGTCTCGATGAAACAAGTATTTATCACAAATGGCGTGAGAAATGGTCCCGATGTCAGCACAAGTAGCAGCCAGTCTAATGCAATATTACCTCAGTATTATGTGCAGATGAAATTTATTACAGAATCTAGCCTTGATAATATAAGGTTGTTTACCACATTTGTCCGAACTCTGATATTCAATCAAGCTTTGTTTGTATACACCACTCCGTTCCCCAGCTATGAAGATCTAGTGACCTCTGAGGTAACTTCCTTTGGCCAAAACGTTTAAAGGATTTAATATCTGTGTTGTTTGCACCACAGTCTTTTGTTGTGGGTATTGATAAAAAGTATCGAAAAGAATTTTTTAAAAAATTAATAATTCCGACTTGGGTTTCTCTTATTTCTTGATAGAGGCATACTTATTCGGGATTTAATTTCTTTTCTGCCACTGGTTATATATCTTTTAATAATTTTGGTTTGTACTTTCTATAAGTTTTCACCTTCCGGCTGGTTTCCTCGCCATTTT
>JAECUM010052678.1:0-23065 GCA_016617855.1 Megalonaias nervosa
CTTGAACAGGTGCTTGATCTATGATCTGTTGGATAGATATCACCCATATTTATAGATTCGCAGTTATGTCTTTCATATATGCTTAAGGTACACAACATAATGCGTTCGGATATGGATTTGCGCAGTTTTAACATGAGTATAACCTTCGCTGATTTTTATCCGCATAATAATGATGATTTGGTCAACAGAGTCTGACGGTCGGTAGACAAAAGAAGAATGGAATTACTGAAAAAAGAAAGATCACGTATACTGATATTAATTTGTCTAGCCAAATTATTGTGAGATTATAAATCCAAATGTGTTCATACAGAATTGTGTGTATATGTACTATGATAATATCATCTGTATAGGATGACCCCCTTGTTGAACGCGACAAGAAGTTTGCTTCTGGGGACTCACATCACAACTTGATACGAATATGAATTATATATCTAACCATTCGGGTACGTTCTTAAAATCTAAACGGAAAACGGAATGGAAAATTGAGATCAAACAAATGATAAACGAATCCTTGAAGGAAGGTGGGACGAGTAATAGACGTTATTGACAAATTTCATCATCTACACCCAAAAATGCCACCCTGCAATATAGTGAGCAGTGCGAAATATTTCTTTCTTTTTGCAACACTGAAACTTAGATATGATTATGAAACACATTAGATAATACAGTATACCACTTGCTACAAGCAGCTTCAAGCTAGAGTTCAAATCGTTCTATAAATTTCGTATACAATACACATTCATAGAAACATAGGTATCAAGAAAAGAATCTGTTGATGTCCAATTACATGAGCGTTCAAAATGTCTCAGCTGCAGGTAATGTAAATTTTGGGATATGATAATGTAAACCGATACCCTACCATACTATCTGAAAAGTTACCTAACTCCAAAACTTGACAATGGTGTGGCAGACGGATAGACTTATAATGGTAACGCTATACGCCCTACCGCAGTCGAGATGTGACAGTCATCGGTCAATTAAGAAGAATGGAGATAAAAAATCTGAACTATTTTTGTCCTTTACACAGGAATCCTTTATGCTTTGGGGGAATTTGTGTTGTAAGTTTACACTGGTTGTGATCTGATTCATCGATCTGGTTAATCGTCGGTTACAGGACTAGTTCGTATCAGAGCAAAATTAATTGGTTTAAAGGACATGATATGGTCATGATGTTGATTGAACGTGCCTTGTTGTAAAAGGGGGATGATTTTGAAGCTTTTTGTAGCGATTCACCTTTGTTTTTGACTTGAAGTGTGACCTGTGTAAGGAAGACGTGGATAGTGCAACTACGAGTTCAACATAGATTCTTTGCTCCATATTAGTCCTGAATTTGATATCTTCCTTTCGTGTGTGAATGATATGAACCTCACCCTAGGTCACCCATTACGTGTCGATTCAGCAGGTTCTATTTTTAACGGCATCCTTAAGCATCATATGACGGCAACATCTGGGTCAGCTAGTATACATCAAATAAATTATTAATGTTGTAGCTTGGTGAATATGGCGATTGGTTATTAATCCTTGGTATATTTGAAATTTTTCTAATGTATTCTTTAACAATCCGTCCTTTGTTTCACATATCCAAATTGTTGGTAGTGTTAAATGTTTATTTTTATACTATACTAAACTGGGATGTATCCATGCATTTTATATTTTATGAACTGTTTGCAGAGGCTTTTATATTATTTTTTATTATTTTGACACAGGCTTTCTCGAATACAGCTACTCAGTGGCTTTTAAAAGAAAACCCCAACAAAACAAAACAAAAACAAAACAGAAAAACTTATATTTTGACGTGAGTGGCTGGGCAGAAACTGGATAATCTGATGTGAGGATCACTAATTTGCAATCTGCATTCATACCTAATAAAATAACGAGTCTTCAAAGAGCTTCAATACCGGCACTATATTTGAGGCAATAGAACTTTCCACAAACAAAAAGAAGAATCTTATTAAAAATTTAAAAAATATGATGCATTGTCAATAGGTAGGTTCCAAATTTGATTTAAATACAGATGATGATGGAGTTTTTATTGGTTTCTCATAAAAAGAACAAATCAAAATCTTCTTTCAGTCGTTTCGTACTACTTCATGCGATGTTTCAGTTTTTAATGATCCTCCCAATTAAGAGGAAAATAGAAATAATAACAAACCATGGTGCCTTGTACAGATTGCACAATTTTTCATTCGGACCATTGGATAGGTTATTTTATTGTAATAAAAACATCTGATTATGCGTGAAATACTCAAATACGTATTACTATCTACTCTGCAAAAGAAAACAATACGAACATCTTTTCTTCGTCATGCTAGTTCATGTCAAGTCTAGTATAAACTGTTTCTGTCAATGTTCGTCTGATGCTACATGTCATGCAACATTAACTTCTGCTGATTGAAATCCTGTCGTTTTAAATGCTGAATATTCTACGTAAGAAGGACAGAAACGCAATAAAGGCCTTCACACAAAGAGATGAATGGCCAAAGAAACATACGTATTGAAGAAATTTAATATACACTCTTTCGTGTACAATATTTTATGAAAATGGTATGTTTTTCATTTCGATTTTATTACTTGCCACTTGTTCACGAGTTCATCGTTTACCATAGTGTTACCTTGATCTCAGGTAACCAGCTGAGCAACGAAGAGATTTTATATATGGTTATAACATACACATATGAATGGCGTTGTCCAGGTTTCACAAGGCAAGAAAGTTCATACACATGTGAGAGAAGTATATCCTTACAAATCTGTTGCATACATTCATAACTTAATGAGAATTAGTTTTGATGGAAATTCTGACCAAGTAATTTAATGACAAGAACTCGTGTCTTTCGTATGTGGTAAAATAGCAATACTGATGATTCTAGAGACCATGTTATATTGTTTTAGGTAGTTATTGGAACGTATGCTATTAGTTACATACGCAGCGTATATGCATTTCTGATGATAGGCAAGTTAACAACATGCCTTTGTACTAAAGCTTCAACGGAACTATTAAAGACCATCATAAGTGACAGGAACTCATAATAGTAACCTAATCATACAGTAGCTGTAAGGGTGCTTAAAGAATGCGATTCCCACCTGTCAAATATTAATTATAAAAATGGAAATAGATAAGATTAACCGAGAAAGAAAGTAACGTTCCACCAGAAGATCAGTTTTTCATTCGGCCTACCCAAGAAAGTAATATTTCAAAAACTTCAAATGGCGGCTTCCACTTACACGACAACATTAAAAAGGCGAAGTTGCATCCTCCAGCAGTGAAAGTTGCTATTTTTCTTACCAGATATTGAAAGAACAGTGATAAGCTAAAATAAAAAATGTTTAAAAATATCAATCTGTCACGACAGTTTGAAATCACCTGTGTGAACAGAGCTTACTAAACCTACAGAATTACCTTCTTCCATGTATTGAATATACAGTACATTTACAGCTAGCATATACATGTACATGTATACGGTATGATGACATCGTAAAATAAAAATGTACATGATTCAATTTGTTACGTATGGGCTCATTCAAAGTAACACAAAGAAAGAGTGAAGACAACAAGCTTTGTAAATTTTAACAAAAATAAATTTTATTTCCCTAGAAAACACGGAGAAAAGGTAAATATATCAAACAAGACTTACGATTTACGAAGAAGATCCAAAAAATTGTTCTAAATTTGTGAAAACACATAAGTCCTGTGAATAAACAGTTCTAAATTGATACAGTCTGAATCTCAGTTCCGTTGCAAGATGGCGGATGATGACGTCAGACGAAGGCTAACACAGAATGTCCAGAATTTTCACTGTAAAGCACAATTTGTATTGTTCTGTTCCGATTTAGAAATAATTTCATCAAATGTCTTTGTCCAAAGCCAGTAGTGTTGTTCTCCAGGGAAAATAAATACTTAGAAAGTAGATGAAATACAGCTACCACCACTAACAACACACATGTTGTTCCTAACACGTACGAATGAACAAACACCTCTCTCCAGCACAGAAATACCTTTTCCTTAAGATATTAGAAATTCTGTAAGATGTTATGATGTGACTCTCAAGTATAACTGACTACGATTATGACCACGACTCTATGACTGACTAAACATTTCTTACAGGTAACTGAGCATTTAAAATAAGCTAATGCGTCATTACATGTACACATGCACGAAAAACACATGTGATTTCGCAATCCATCTGGACATTACGAAAACCTAAACAAGTATCAGCCAATCATTTACACACCTACTGCTGAATGTTTACTTGCTACACAAAACCCGTCATACAAAAATCGTGCTTACACGAGTCACATTTACGTTTTAAATAAACACAATGTTTCTAACAAACTATTAGACCTTGCTAACATAATCATCACCATAATAATAATAACTTTTAGTGATATAAAAATAAAATAAAAATGAAACAAAGAATTAGAAGAATTTAAATTTTAACACATATGTAATTTAACTACAGGGTCGTAACACTTTCCCCCATAAAGAAAAAAGAAAGATTTATGTAATAAAGCTTTCTTTTTCACCAGATGTAAATTATACATGAGGTAAAAAACATTTACATAAGAAGAACTCTTATGAATCTACACAAAGGTGTATATGAAAATGACATTTCTATACACGGGAAAGTGCATCTGCAATTAAATTATCTTTTCCATTAATGTGCCTGATGTCAAGATTGTACTCTTGCAAAAATAACTCCACCTCAATAGTCTTTGATTCTTATTTTTCATTCTGCTGATGAAAGTAAGGGGGTTGTGATCACTAAACACAACAAGCGGAGAAGGAGCCGAGCTAACAAACTTCAAAATGCTGTAGTGCTAGCATTAAAGCCAAGCATTCCTTCTCGATTGTTGAGTAGTTTCTTTGGTGTTTATTTAATTTCTTAGAGAAGTAACACACTGGGTGTTCTACACCATTTTTGTCATCTTGAAGCAAAACTGCTCCAACCCCAACATCACTTGCATCCACAGACAGTTTGAAAGGTTGACTGAAATCTGGAGCTGTTAAAACTGGTGCACTTTTAAGTATGGCTTTTAATCTATCAAAAGCCTCTTGACATTTTCCAGTCCAAAGAAACTTGTTTTTCTTTCTCAACAAGTTTGTCAGAGGTTCAACAATATCAGAAAAATTAGAACAAAATTTGCGATAGTACCCAGCCATACCCAAAAATCGCATCAGCTGTTTTTTACTGACAGGCACAGGAAATTCAGAAATAGCCTTGACCTTAGCATCTATAGGCTTAATTTGACCATGTCCCACAATATGTCCTAGAAAAGTAACACACGCACGGCAGAACTCATTTTTAGATAGTCAAATTTGCATCCGTGAGTCTGTCGAAGAACTTCCGAATCGTGGCTAGATGTTCTTTCCAGGTGTTGTTGTAGATGATGACATCATCAATATAGGCATCAGAATTGTCTAGACCAGAAGTAATCATATTCATAAGGCGTTGAAAAGTACTTGGAGAACCCTTCATCCCAAATGGCATTACTTTATACTGGTAGAGTCCATCTGGAGTCACAAATGCCGAAATTTCTTTTGCTCTTTCCGTTAATGGAATTTGCCAAAAACCCTTCAGAAGGTCGAATTTAGTGACGTATTTGGCATTTCCAATTTTGTCGATACAATCGTCGACTCTTGGCAGTGGAAATGAGTCTGTTTTTGTCACACTGTTCACCTTCCTATAATCCGTACACATTCGGAAAGTTTTATCCGGTTTCGGAACAAGAATGCACGGTGAATTCCAATCACTCTTACTGGGCTCTATAAAATCATTTTCCAGTAAATACTGAATCTCTTTTTTCATGTATTCCTGTTTAAAAGGATTCATCCTGTATGGGTGTTGTTTCATGGGTTTCGAATCTACTATTTCAACGTCGTGAAAAATTTTGTTAGTCCTTGTAGGCACGTCTGGAAACAAGTGTTCATATTCAGACAATAATTGTTTAAGTTCAGTTTTTTCTTGATTTTGTAAATGAGAAAGTTTCTGGTCTAGATTTTCCATAACTTCCGAATTCCGAAGACTTGTTGTTCCAAGATTAGTAGAATCCAACTGAATTCCTTCATTCAAATCCTCAGCTGGTGGGACAGGTACTACTAAATTAATTGCATGATTTACCTGGCTATTTCTTTCAATATACTCCTTTAACATATTGATGTGGCACAGTTGTTTTGGTTTTCGCCTATCAGGAGTATTTATAATGTAATTTAAATCACTTATTTTCTTTTCAACCGTGTATGGACCATAATATTTTGCCTGAAGAGGATTTTGTGGAATGGGCAAGAGAGCCAGGACTCTATCATCAGATTGAAAACTCCTATCCCTTGCGTTTTTATCATATCTTAACTTCATCTTTGATTGCGTAGAGTGCAAATTTGCTCTTGCGACCTCACAAGCCTTTGACAATTTAGACTTGAAATCAGAGACATAATCAAGAAGATTAAGTTCTGTTTCTTCATTTGAAAGAAGTTTCTCTTTCAATAACTTTAAAGGTCCACGCACAGTATGTCCAAATACCAGTTCAAAAGGACTGAACCCTAGAGACTCCTGAACGGACTCTCTAACTGCAAACAAAAGTAAATGCCTTCATCCCAGTCTTTACCTGTGTCAAAACAATATGATTTCATCATGTTTTTCAGAGTTTGGTGAAATCGTTCCAAAGCCCCTTGGCTCTCAGGATGATAGGCAGATGATTTGAACTGTTTAATGCCCAATTCATGCATGACTTGCTGGAAAATTCCAGACATGAAATTTGACCCTTGATCCGATTGGACAAATTTGGGAAGGCCAAACTGAGTAAAAAAACTTTATCAAAGCCTTTACTATATTTTTGGTTTTAATATTCCTCAAAGGAATTGCCTCTGGGAATCTTGTTGACGCACACATTATGGTCAACAAATATTGGTTGCCTGACTTGGTCTTTGGTAAAGGACCAACACAATCTACCATGATTCTACTGAATGGTTCACCAAATGCAGGAATTGGTTGTAGATGAGCTTTAGGTATCTTTTGATTTGGTTTTCCTACAATGTGACAAGTATGACAAGATCTACAAAACTTGCACACATCACTTAAAATTTTTGGCCAATAGAAGTGAGTCAAGATCTTGTGATACGTTTTATTGATCCCTAAATGACCAGCCATAGGAGTTTCATGGGCCAAACTAAGTATTTCCTGTCTGTAAGGTTTCGGAACCACAATCTGATATTTTACTGACCATTCGTCACTAGCAGGTACCTCGGGAGGTCTCCATTTTCTCATAAGGACTCCATTTTTAATGAAGTAACAGACAGGTACTTCAGTGGCTTCTTTTTCACTAACGACCCGCTGAAACAATCAGGAGATCTCAGGATCCTTCTCCTGTTCGACGATAAGTGATTGTCGTTTGTCATCCTGATCAGATAAAAGAGAATGAGTATTCAAAAGAGGATCACTATGATCAATACCTTTAGACTGATCCAAATTAGAAGTGAAAGTGACCTCATCAAAAGCCTGACCAATACATGTGTCAGCTAAAGGAATACATTCCTTATCAAAATCATTCTCAAGAGCTTTTTTTGCCATAGCTCTGGTAACTGCACAAGCTGGGAATAAATCAGGGATTTCTTTTTCAATAGGATCAACTTTCTGATCCAAAGAAGGCTTGTCAGTTACAAGTGGATTAACCACAACCTTGTCTCCAGCTAAGTCATTGCCTAGCAACAAATGAATGCCCTCAACGGGTAAAGTAGACACTACACCGACTGTCACAGGTCCTGAAACTAAGTCTGATGACAAATTAACAGAATGGAGAGGAACATTAACAAAGCCGCACTCTACTCCCTGAATGAGAACACTCTCATTAGAACAGGTCTTCTCAGAAGAAGGCAAAATACCTGAAACTAAAAGACTCTGAGAAGCTCCTGTATCCCTCAAAATCTTAATAGGGATAGGATTGGCCAAATCACCCAAGAGTGATATAGAACCCTTTGACATGAATGGTTCAAAATTCTCCATAACACAATCAGACTGAGGTTTTTCAAACCCAACAAATGTATTGTTTTCAATACATGACCGTGACCTTGACCTCTTAGAAATAAGAGCATTTGGGATAGGTCTATCTTGATTCTGATGCCTCCTTTTCAATTTGAAGCAATCAGAAATGACGTGTCCTTTTTTCTTACAATAGGTACACGTAGGTAGAGACAAGGATTTTGAATCAAGTCTCTCAGAGGCTTGATTTTTAGAACATGTGCCAGATTGAGTTTTACTGGAGTCGTATTTGGTTGAAACACCTTTCTATCAGTAGACTGCTGAGTGAAAGATTTGCTTACAGCAGGAACTTTATGAGTTAAGGAATAATCAGCAGCAATAGCAGCTTTTTACAAGGTTTCAAACTTATGCTCTTCAAGATGATTCTTAATGTCACTATGGACACAGTTCTTGAACTCTTCAAGTAATATTAATTGTTCAAGACTTTCAAAATCATGTTCGATTTTCTTGGCTAAGCACCATCTTTTGAATAACTGTTCTTTTTCTCTAGCAAATTCAACATAAGTTTGTCTAGCATCTTTCCTGTAGTTTCTGAACTTTTGCCGATAAGCCTCAGGGACTAATGCATAACCCTTCAAGATGCATTCCTTAACCAAATCGTAATCAGAACTTTGTTGTACTGACAGAGATATATAGATATCTCTGGCCTTGCCATAAAGTACACTCTGCAATAATTGAGTCCAATACTCTCTTGGCCATTTCGAATTCTCAGCAACTTTTTCAAAAAGAATAAAATATTTGTCTACTTCCTTTTCGCTAAAAGGGGGAACTAACTTAACATTTCCTAAAATGTTAAAATTTGAATTTGCACGAGAAGTGGAATCGTGCCTGTCACTTGCCAGCTCCAACTCTTTCATTCGAAGTTGAAATTCTTTATCTTTTTCCCTTTCCTGTACACGCATTTGTTCTTTTTGTAATTCAATTTGTTCTTTTTGTAATTCCCTTTGTCTTTCTTTTTCCCTTTCCTCTATTTGTATTTGTTTCTTTTGTAATTCTATTTGCTTTTCTTTTTCCCTTTCTTCTAATTGCATTTTCATTTGTTCATTCTGACTCTGAAGCTCGAGCTTCCTTAACTCTATTTCCATTTTTTTTATTTTTAGTTCTAATTTCTTACTGTCAGAGTCTGTCATAGACTTACTGACAGATGCTAAAACACCTTGGTCAAAAACATTTTCTACCAAATGTTGAACTAAAATTTTCTTGATTTCTTGTTTTGTCAAGGAAGCTTTTGCTTCAGAAAGATCGTACTTTCTGGCAAGTTCAAGCAACTCATCCTTCTTCAGATTATCCAACTGTTGTTGAGTTGGGCTAGAAAGAAAACTCCACTTTTGACATTCTTAAAGCCTGTTGTTTTCACTAAAATTTCAAATAAAATGAACTAGGGAATTTCAATTTCAGTTTTTAGCCAATTTCATATATCAGCCAAATTCATAGATCCATCCCGGACGAGCAACCCAATTTCTTTATGTTACGTATCGGCTCGTTCAAAGTAACACAAAGAAAGAGTGAAGACAACAAGCTTTGTAAATTTTAACAAAAATAAATTTATTTCCCTAGAAAACACGGAGAAAAGGTAAATATATCAAACAAGACTTACGATTTACGAAGAAGATCCAAAAAATTGTTCTAAATTTGTGAAAACACATAAGTCCTGTGAATAAACAGTTCTAAATTGATACAGTCTGAATCTCAGTTCCGTTCCAAGATGGCGGATGATGACGTCAGACGAAGGCTAACACAGAATGTCCAGAATTTTCACTGTAAAGCACAATTTGTATTGTTCTGTTCCGATTTAGAAATAATTTCATCAAATGTCTTTGTCCAAAGCCAGTAGCGTTGTTCTCCAGGGAAAATAATTATTTAGAAAGTAGATGAAATACAGCTACCACCACTAACAACACACATGTTGTTCCTAACACGTACGAATGAACAAACACCTCTTTCCAGCACAGGAATACCTTTTCCTTAAGGTATTAGAAACTCTGTAAGATGTTATGATGTGACTCTCAAGTATAACTGACTACGACTATGACCACGACTCTATGACTGACTAAACATTTCTTACAGGTAACTGAGCATTTAAAATAAGCTAATGCGTCATTACATGTACACATGCACGAAGGACACGTGTGATTTCGCAATCCATCTGGACATTACGAAAACCTAAACAAGTATCAGCCAATCATTTACACACCTACTGCTGAATGTTTACTTGCTACGCAAAACCCGTCATACAAAAATCGTGCTTACACGAGTCACATTTACGTTTTAAATAAATACGATGTTTCTAACAAACTATTAGACCTTGCTAACATAATCATCACCATAATAATAATAACTTTTAGTGATATAAAAATAAAATAAAAATGAAACAAAGAATTAGAAGAATTTAAATTTTAACACATATGTAATTTAACTACAGGGTCGTAACAAATTATCCGAAAAACTCGTTAATCCGGATATACTCACTGAGAACGAAGGTGTCCGGAATAATGAGGCTCCTCTGTATACACATCCGAGCTGATGCAACATCCCGACAACCAGTGGAGTCAGATTATAGATTAACAGAAGAATTGGATAAGCATGACTTTTATTCTCCCCGTGAATAAAGATGTCACAAAGTTCACGCCAGCTTCGTTCAAGTCCAAACAGAACTTCCAGAAGAAAAAAAGAAAAGAGACGCAATCCTCATTTAGCTAAACACTGAGATGTCTTGTCAGAACTCACCAAATCCAATGCCCCATGCAAAAAACAAGTCATACCGAGAGTGAATGATGTTTGAAGGTTCTGAAAGGTACCGTGAATTTTAGCAAAATACAGCAACAGCAATTAAGACGACATCGTCATATTTTTGCACAATGCCGATAAAGAAAATGCCAACCAGACAAACGAAGAAAGTGTGTGTATGTGCATGTGTGTGATTTGGATTTTTAAGGTAGCTTTAACAATTTTTCAATCATATAGCTACAATGTCTGCAGTATGGCAGTTTATAGTGATGTCTAGCATGTAGCATCATGTCCCACCCAGTCACATTATCCTGCAACCAGGCCGATCAGTCCTAACACTAACCTCTTCATTCTGAGTACCAATCGAGGTAGCTGCTAGTACCATTTTTATAAGTCTTTGATATGACTCGGTCCGAGTTCAAACCCGCGACCTCTCGCATCCGAGGCGGACGTTCAAACCACTTAAGGCATCGGAGCGGTCCTAAAGAAAAAAGAAAATAAATGGCCATTTATTGAGGAGGATTTCTGCCCATGCTGATAGCCCGTTGTTGAAAGTGGCTATTCCTTTGTTAGAACCGATTGCTTGACCTATTTTAGGACGAGTGAAGAAGAAGAAGAGGAAGAAGAAGGACAGCAACAACAACAAATA
Source organism: Megalonaias nervosa (assembly GCA_016617855.1). Lineage (NCBI taxonomy): Eukaryota > Metazoa > Mollusca > Bivalvia > Unionida > Unionidae > Megalonaias > Megalonaias nervosa. The sequence goes on from JAECUM010052678.1 coordinate 11,407, forward strand.
ATATTACGGCAGGACGAAAACTAACTTTAATTCCTTACAAACGATAGACTGGAACTCTATCGGCGGTACGAAAGACTACCAAAGTTACCTCCTAATCCCAATCTCACTGAGATGTCACACAACGACTTCAACTGTTTCACCAGAAAACCTCAGACAACAAAACGTCAACGATAGCCTCGCCAACACCAATCATAATCATCTTTCCACCACAGCAGTCATCTACTGGAACCTTTGGAAGATCATTCTCTGGCATCGAGAGACCGTTCAGAGACGACTAGAACCATAGAACTGTTAGAAAAATCATTTTATTTAACATTACCCATTTACAGGTCTATGGATATATTTCCCAGTAGAAAATTATGTTGTTTCACAAGCAAATTACCTCGCTCTATGTAATTGGATCCGGAAGATCATTAAGAAGTAGCTTTGGTAGAAATCATTTATCCCATTCAAATCAAAAATTAGGTTGGAGATCACACAATTTTTTTTTCCATCGAAATATTCAACGAACAAGTTTAAGAAGAGTTGGTCAAAACTTTATCTTGGCATTTACGAATCACAAACACTATCACTAGCGAATCCCCAACTGAATATCTAAAACATGAGAATTCCTGCGAGGTTTCTTTCAGTGCCCAGCATCTATATGAAACAATTTCAGTAATTTTCAGCAAGAAGTTTGGATACGTACAAGAGACAGATCGCCGAAATTTACTGATAGATTTCCATGAAATTGCTCATCGTCTCAAATTGAATTTTCTGACACCAAAATGTTGTTTATAGAAGTTTATCTCAGTTAGCTAGTTAGCTTCCTATTGTGGCTAGATACACGAACACAGCACTGCTGCCAACGGACATATGCAGCTAGAAGAGATGCTACAAGTGCTTTAACCGCGCTCTGGAATTAAACGAAGAAAGGAATCATGCAACGATATTCTTGCGAATGTTCCAATCTGAATTTAATAAGTTTGCCTTGCAGCCGACGATGATGACGATGCAATAATCCCAATATTCAGAATTACATCTCATGGATAGTAAATGTAGGGGTTTTGGTCGCTAACAGCGTGCTTGATAGTATTCACAATGTGGGTGCTGAATAGCAATCAGAATGCGTTGTTTTGGATAGTAATCAAAAGTGGTATGTTAGATAGTAAGCAGAAAGTGATGTTCCAGATAGTAACAAAAGGTGGAGAGTGCTTTGTTGGATAGTAGTCAAAAGTATGTGTGTTGGATAGTAATCAAAAAGTGGCGTGTTTGATAGTAATCAAATGTTTATGTGTTAGATAGTAGTCAATAAAGGTGAGTGTTTGTCACTGTATACATTGTTTTCAACATGGAGGCGTAATGTTTCATTTCAGGTTAAACCCATTCTTTTTTAATTTGCACGAGAGACATTTTTAACATTACAATTCGCATTTGACCCCATAATACGTTTTTATAGCACATAGATCCAAACTGTTATCCTAGAGAGTAATGTTAACTTCCGTTTGACCCCAAATGTTGTTTCTCTTCCCAATGTCTACCCTTAGCGTAATATTACAATCCCCTTAAGTCCCATATTGACCCCCAGTGTCTAACTATGGAATAATGGTAACTTCCAATTAGACCCCAAACAGGCGCACAATACAAATCTACAGCGTAATGTTAATTCCTCTAGACTCCAAACGGCGCTTATCACTACTGCTGGTGCATCATATTGTGTGCCACACTAATATATCAGCAAGCTTCCATGCGTAAGTAAAATGCGAGGCAGTCTAAATTCTTTAAAAGCAATTATCTAGCAATCATACATTCAGGATCATACCACCAATTTCACTTTATTCTACTTTGGTTTCAAACAAAACATTTGTCAATACAATCTGAGGCAGTCTGTAAAACTTTGAGTACTAGACAATATAGCTTAATCAATTTATTTTTAATGTGTATATGTGAATTACTGTTTAATTTGATCTTATATCCAAGAGTTAATAAAGAAATTATTATCAAGCGTCCTTTCAAAATCCCAAGACAACCTTTTTTCAGCAAACGTACTTTTCAGAAACATTTTTGTTAAGACCGCAATGGATCAACGGAAAGGTATCCGAAAAATGCATTGATTCTAACCTTTCTAAGATATCGTCGAATTCATTGCTATCAATAAGTACATAGTCGCCAATAAAGTAATGGCTCTCTTGCAGTACGCAACCGAGAGAATGGATTTTCCAAGCAACTATAATAGTCTGATCGACTGACGAGATATATTTATCCATGTATTTGTCTATATATCCACCATCTATCGATCGATTTATTGATCCATATTGACATATATGTACATATCTTGTAGATCCACAAAAGTAACCCAGCTAACGTAGAAATTAACTGTTATTTCCAGTTCTATCCATCCATCCATCCATCTATCTATCTATCTATCTATCTATCTATCTATCTATCTATCTATCTATCTATTCTGACCGACTAGCCCAGCAAAGAAGAAACTCTTTAAAAGACGTCAAACTTCAGTTTGGTTTTTCTTTATTTTCCATGTCAATATTTGACTTAGTGCATCAAATTTTACTTGCCCCACATAGATATTTATTTGTCTGGGGAAGCATGGCTAGGAAGTTGTCAAGTAATTATATCTGTCCGTAAGTGGATGCAGATATCTAGAGATGACCACACAGATTTTGCACTTTTGACTGCATTTAAGGTAGACAATATACATTTCTAGAAAATCGATAAGTGCTCGGTATAGCTAGGAACTAAAATCGAGAAAGCTACCATTGTATGGTATTCTTCTATACTTCATCTCTCTGCTTGCATTATTTATTAACATGTAGATTCGATAGATAAAAAAAATCCTACTCAGATTTACAGGTACGGTGCAGTTTTACTGTATTGCCTATCCCAGTAATAGACATAAATTTCCATACACTTGCATCTCTACGAAACCTACCATCAAGATACCAATACTAACAATTTTACATAGTTCCAGTAACTTCCTACCATATTCATTAGTTTGTCTTACCTTGCTACTTAGAATAGCGTAAAACTGAGAATAGTTACTTTTAGACTGTGATGAAGAATAAAATCTGTTTCAACAAAGCATTGAAATATTCGCAAATCAAAATGATATAATATTACTTTTGTATATCATAATGATATAATAATGATATATTCGCATATCAAAATGACATAATATTGAAATCTTGAGTTATAACTAACATGCTCATCTTCAATAATACAATGAACTTTTTCCTCTGAATGAATGAAAACATACCATCAGGAGACATTATTAAGAATCTATAGTCTTAAAATAAGTAATAGAAAAGAGTGAGAAGCAAAAAACGTTGTAAAATTCAACAAATAATTTATTTCCCTAACTTACAAAGTGAAAAATGTATATAGAACTTACGGTATTGCGAATTAAATCCAAAATAATCGTAGAATTACTGACATATGTCCCAATGATCAAAGTTAAGTTCTGAAAAAACTTAAATGGCAATCAAAAATAAATAATCCAAGTCTGGAAGTGTTGACGTGCCTGTGGTGGTATATCTCGTGGTCATGTGCAAACAGTCTTTTGTTGAATCACAATAATACAATCCAAGAATATATCATGGTTTGAATTTCAATATGGATCCAAGTTTCTTTTTCCAAGAATGTTATGTTAGGGTACTTTGTATTTCCACAGAAGAATTGCTTGAATTAAATAATTCTAATAAATAAATTCCAGCCCAAATGAAACACTGGACACAACAATAATACAATTGATTCTGCTCAGATCTTAAAGCATAAATAAATAATTTTTCCAGTAACAAGATTATTTAGTCCTCTACCTGACCTCCGGTCACACTTAGCATTTTGTAAAACGTAGCTATTACCTAAGGAAAACTTTCATTCTAGAAGGTTCCAAATGTTTACAAGACAAAATCTTAGTTATAATTAGACGATCTGTTCTTAATATTATAATAAAGAACATGGAAAACAAAATGTCCTTGACTCGGACCAAGACAAATGTGTGTACTTCTATTAATAATATTCCTAATATTAATCCCATACTCACAGAGAAAACATTAGCTATGTATTAGTTGTTTATAGAATAAAAGAAATCAATGATTCAGGTCAGGCAGAAAATGAACTTGATTTGGACAATGTCAAGTCAAAATAGAATAAGTAGATAATTAAAATAAAATATAATAAGAAATCTAACTAATAAACAATGCAAATTAAATATACATAATAACATATCAACAACGCTTTAAATAACAATCTAAGATTCTTTAACTCGAAAACTTACAAAATTAAATCTAGGGACGCAAATGTTTACACCACCAGAATTTCCATGTTCATCAAATATAAACTGATCATGCCTACCAAAATAATCACAGAACTTATATTATATAATAATAAAAGAGACTGGTGAATAGAAGTGTCTGCACCTGTGCAGTTTTCGTCATTTGTGTTCGTCAATAAATTCTGTTTATTAATATGCTGAAGTGTTGCCCCATTGTGCCTACAAAATTGTTAGAATACGCTTTGTGGGTATATGTTATTAACGTACTAGAAGAAGATACTGAGAATTACCTGCTTGATGTCTTATTGGAATAAGACAATGACAATTACCTGCTTGATGTCTTATTGGAATAAGACAAACCATATTACCTGCCTGGTATGTTATTGGAATAAGGCAATGTCAATTATCTTCTTAGTGTGTTGTTGGAATAAGGCAAAGAGAATTACCTGCCTGGTATGTTATTGGATTAAGGCAAAAATAATTACCTGCCTGGTATGGTATTGCAATAAGTCAATGGCAATTACCTGCTGATTATGTTACTGGAATAAGGCAAAGAGAATTACCTGCCTGGTATGTCATTGGAATAAAGCAAAGATAATTTCCTGCATGGTATGGTATTACAATAAGGCAATGACAATTACCTGCTGATTATGTTATTGGAATAAGGCAAAGAGAATTACCTGCCTGGTATGTTACAGGAATAAGGAAAAGAGAATTATCTGCTGAGTATGTTATTGGAATAAGGCAAACTCTATTTTTATTGATTACCATAAACAAATCACTCCCAAACCCGCCCATTTAAGAATTTAATGTTGTTTTTTCTGAGTTTATCGTGGTATTAGACTGGCATTTGTCGGATCACAAAGCAAATAACGCCCGAAGGGGATCATTTTCTCCGTAAATTTCTCCGTCGTTTTCAAACATGATTAATATTGTGCTGAGAGTTAGAATTGCTACTAAAACAATTGCAGTGCTATCTTTAACCACGTGTATTTACTAATCATCGCCTGCTTGTTGTAGAGTGTACAAGGCTTGGGAAATTTAACACGGACAGAATATCGAATAACAACAGTTTGTGTAAGTTAGTTCACTAATACTTTGCAAGATTCTTGTGGTAAACCGATTTGAATAAAGTTACGACATATAGTGTTTTACAGTTGCTGTTGTTGTTTCTGTTTGGAGTTAATGTTTAGATATCATATGATGGTGCCTCCTTATTGATTACATTGATATAACTAGAGGGGCTTCAATCTTGGCATTTTAAGATCCATTGATCCTGAGAGAGAAAGATATGAGGGAGAAGGACAAAAAGATAAATGAAACAGGTCTAAATATGGAAACACATATTTAAATAACTTACATGAGGTCAAATCTATTTTATAAATGGGAAAAGAACGTAGGTGCAAATGTGGTTTCGCCATTGGGCTGATATCATTGTTCTCCCACTGATATATTTCAATATTTCAGTATGAAATATATATTATGTATATTTAATTTATATTGTGTGCTTGACCCATGTCCATGACTGAGAGAAGAGTTTCGATGTACCTGATTTTTGTAATATCTGTAAGTTATAAACAAGTTGTTTACTGATATCTGAGTTCCAGGTCTAGCCTTATTTACAAAAACTAGAATTTTCTGGAAGTAAGCTTGTGACCCACATCCTCGTCATTGTGACCGTCATCCTCGTCTTTGTGACTCACATCCTCGTCATTGTGACCCACATCCTCGTCATTGTATCGTGTTTCAGTTTTTATATAAGGTTGAGGTAAACGAAATTATTCATTCATACGTTAGGTTCAAGGTGTGGATTACAAAGTACTCCTTGCCATTGAGGACTAGAACAATACTTTGGAATTATTATGAATTCATTCAAAGACATTCTTGATTATATAATTCAAGACTATTAGTAAATCTGCTCATTCAAGACTATTGGTACATCAGCACACTCAAAAGTTTGACTGTATTTGGAATATGTTATACTTTGGAGTTGTGATAGAGCATTTACGACTATTTGGGATTTAATTCATAAAAAATCATGGATGACATGTAACAAGCTGCAGATGAATGATGATAGAACTGAAACCATTCTGATTACAACACAAAGACTTTCTCTTTCACATCCTTTACCTCAAACAATAAATATCAGCAACACCAACATCAAATTCACACAGTCAGAACGAAACATAGGTGTTACTCTCGACAGTACTCTCTCATTGCACCAACATGTCATGAATATATGCAAGGCTGCATATCTTGAGCTGAGGTGCATCAGCTCCATTCGCAAGTACCTTTCAGTTGATGCCACTAAAACACTTGTGTGTTCCTTAGTACTTTCAAGACTGGACTATTGTAACTCAATTCTCTCTGGTTCGTCTCAATATCTACTCCAGAAACTTCGAAAGGTTCAAAACACAGCTGCTCGGATCATCCTTAGAGTACCACGATCAGAGCACGCCTCCCAACCGCTCTCTGTCCTACACTGGCTATCCATTCGATCCAGAATTAAACACAAAATGTGTTACGGGCTCCAGTCCAACATACTTATCCGACCTCACCCATGTGTACACACCAGCAAGATACTTATGCTCCTCTTCTGACGCTCGTATTCTCATTATTCCTACTATGAAAAATGAAACCATATGGACAAGGTTCTTTTGCATACCAGGGCCCAGCAACGTGGAACGAATTGCCCACTGAACTTAGACATAAAGACACAGTGATCTCATTCAATAACGCTCTTAAAACTCACCTATTTCAACTGCAAGAACAGACTTAAAGACCTAATAATGTTTTCTTACCTTAAATATTTTCAGCATGTTTTCTGTTTTCTAATTTCATGGTGCTTGTTTTTATTTTTGTAATCATAGCATTATATATTAATCATATCATTATATATGTTTCTTAAGTGTTGTCAAATGTTGAAAAGCGCTGAGAGCTTCTAAAGATTAGGCGCTATACAAAGTTCTCATTATTATTATTATTATAATGTAAGTTTTTCTAAAATTTTCACTTTGTCATTTAGAGAATTAAATTAGTTGTTGCTTTTGCTAAACTTGTTGGTTTTGCTTCTTTCTGTTACTTAGTTTCAGACCATAGAGTCGTGGCGTACATAATAAATGTGCTTTCCTTAAATGATCGATGAGCTCCTGCAAAATCCACTCAAACCATGCACACACAATATTAGTCTCGCGTGGCTCATTTTCGAACAACTCGTGTTTTATGGCAACAATACATATGCCTAATATGAAATTCTAACGCTCTCTTGATTGTCGTAAAAGGGATCTGAACCAATCCCACTGAAAGACACGGTCAACTGTACTTTAGTATAGCCTGGTTTTCCTTTAATGAAAGGTCCAGAAAGCTCGTATTTCGTTATTTTACCGAAATAATAATATTCTATTTATGTATGCAGATGTCGTCAAATAATCGCTTTTGGAAACTGGATACATGTCAAATGGCTTTTAGAATTGACAATACGTATAGTATTACCTGTATAATGCACTGTATGTGTCCTCAGCGATGCTAGGTGTCAGCGTATTCTCATTATGAGATGCTTAAAGACTTAAATTTCAAATGTGCTTTGTGTTTGTGTCTGGTAGATTTTCAGTTATCTTATCTTATAAATGATTCAATATCAATAATTTGTGTTTTCCTGACAATTTTAACTAAAGTGCAACAAAGCCTCGGTCCTCATTTTTTGAAACGATACATCTAAATTCTTTATAAAGTATTATATTTTTTCGTCAGTATTTGACTGTCCAAGCACAAGTCTATATTTAGGTATTATTATCGGCCTTTCATGGGGCCTGGGTGTGATAACAGCGAAACAAGCATGGTTTAGGACACAACTTTCTTATCCTCAAAGGGCTGTTGCACCGCTACAAACACTTCAAGGTAATTCCCTATCTTTACTAAATATTTCCATGTAGTAACCTATCTGCACCGGGTTTGAACTGATTATCCCCATACGTAGGGATGCATGAAACAATATTTCGTCAAGATTTCTGTGGACGACATGCTATTTATGACAGTGAAAAAAACAAACTTGTAGCTAGGAACTGTGGAGCTTTCCTTCTATCTGCCAATTAGTTCACTTTTCACAATTCAAGGTCAGTTTCTTTTTATTTCAAAATAAACTTTTCATAGCCATATACATCTGTTCGAAAGTTTTACTTCTTATGAACACGCCATATTTTATCAAGCAGATCCTACTTCGGGAAGGACACCCTCAAATATTTCCGTTTATCCTTGAGAGAGATGTATAGCTAGCAAAAGAACCATCTTGTATGACATGTCAAAAACACTCCGGTGTTTAACCGAGTCATAATCACATATATGTACATATTTTCCCATAGTAATTAGCACCCAAAACTTCTATAAAAACCCCCCTCAGTTAATAAGACCTGCATAATTTATCTTCTTTAGTAACTGCAATACATAAACATTCTCTTAAGTACATAGATACCCCTCCTAGCTGCGTGTCTGGTTATTGAAAAGTATTGCAGGACGTGGTCTGCGGTTCAACCAATTATGAAAAAGGAATAACCCATAACAAGTATTTTAATATGCTTTATCGAGGTAATAAACAAAAACCACACGTCTGAAGACATTCATACCAGATAATGTTGTACCAATTGAGAACCTTGGCTCTAGATAGAATTCTTACCTCTATTTCAAAGAATAACCTGTCAATTCGTGTATTTTTGCAGTACAACTAGATATGTTGATAATTCACCTTTGTTAGTAATTCCTCTTACTTTAACGACGTTTTCATACAGATTTAACTTACTATGGATACGTTAAATTTTCAAGAGTTTTTATTTTCTACCTAGCTGATTTTTCAATTATGTAAGCTGACTTTCTAAACTAATTAGGTCGAAATTTTAACATACGAAATAAGTATATCCTTCTTTGGTAAATGTTTTGATATAAGCGAATTCGTTGGGTCCTAAAAAGTTGTACGTAATTGATGTACTTTTATTTTGAAACACAACAACATAAATAACAATAACCTTTTAATAAGAGTACAACGACAAAGGTTTGTTTATTTCTTTTCTGTGACATATGGAGAAAATAACGATCCGTGGTAATATTCCAATTCTAAATATCGAAGCAGTTTGTGTACATGAATAAAGAAAATATTGAAATATCAGTTTGATGACATCAAATAAAAAATTTAAAACAACCAAAGTGACACCAGTATTATATCGATCTCAAGGTTTTGATGCAATGACTAGCTGTGTAACACGACTTGTGTCTGCATGGATGTAATTCGATCAGTCGGTTCAAGCTCAAATTTTTGTTTAAATATTTTCTACTTGTTGGACCTGCAGTCGATTTACCAGCAAAGTTAATCAGTACTACGGAGAGGGGCCAAGCACTCCATATGTCGTTTTTTGCTGGCTTCATCCCATGAAAACAGAAAGCCCATGATACGCTATCTGCTAAATAGTTTTTGTCTTCAATAAAACATAATTAATTTACTTTTCATATTGTAATTAAATTAAATGACCAAAACGTGTGTGTGTGTGTGTGTGAGAGAGAGAGAGAGAGAGAGAGAGAGAGAGAGAGAGAGAGCGTGGGCTATTAAACGTATTTTTCAGTCATATCGCTACGATGTCTGCAGTGGATGACTCGGCCGGGGTTTGAACCCGCGACCTCCCGTATCCGAGGCAGACGCTCTAACCACTTAGGTCACCGCATGTTAGGATTTTCAGGTATGGACCATATCTAAAAGGGAAATAAAATAAGCAAATGATTGTAGCATTGAAAAATTTAAATAACAAGCTGAAAACGACATTATAGCAGGCTATACTCTATATATGCAATACGTAAGCTTTCACTGGTCCGATGGCTTTGTGGTTAGAGCGTATGTCTCGGATGCGGGAGGTCGCGAGTTCGAAACCCAGGCTTAGTCATACCAAAGACTTATAAAAATGGTACTAACAGCTGCCTTGCCAGGCGCTCATCATTAAGGGATTAATGTTAGGACTGGTCGGCCTGGTGTCAGGATAATGTAACTGGGTGGGACATGATGCTGCATGTCTGCGGCACAGTGCCTCTGTGCTAGACATCGCTATAAACTTTCACACTGCAGACATCGTAGCGATATGACTGAAACATTGTTAAAACTACGTTAAAAATCCAAATATCACACACACACACACACACACACACACACACACACACAGCTTTCAAATTGACCTAAATTTTAACTGAATAAAACGGTGCATGCTAGTCAATGAAATAAAATTTCATTTAATACCTTCCTTTTTGTGATACTTTTTAAACTATTTTTATCTAAAGTTTGCATTGAATTTAGCATTTCAGTGTAAGGTTGCGGTCATTGTGTTATAAAAAATGAACACACTATAATATCCATTCTGAAGGGTTTGTTTGACAGTCACGTGTTTATCGTCGGTCTGTACATGACCCAGACTGGGGAAAGAATAATTTGTGAGTAAAGTTAACTAATCTGGGTGTAGACCAATCTGGGTATAATCTGATTAAACAGTTCATAGTTTTCTGCATTAAATTTTTATTGGGTGCAATTACTCCTATTTGGAATAAATGCATCTGAAAAACTGGAACTGCAAACTATGAGGTAAAACCGATGATCCATGGACTGTAAATGCATGCTTTATATGAATAATAATGGAAATCAAGGTTATGTGCACCGTTGAATGTGACAGTACTTGACACTTAAAAGGGCCGATATGCATCATCCAGTCTATCAATAATAACTTACTCAAAGGTTTGTATATTTCGTGACTATTGCCCACGCCCGCGGGGTATACCACAAAATGAATATCGAACACATTAGAATAGCGAATTTAGAGAAAATGTGAAATTTGCTTGTTTTGTGTTGTTGTTGTTGTTGTTGATGATGATGGTGGTGGTGGTGGTGGTGGTGGTGGTGGTAGTGTGTGTGTATGTGTGTGTGTGTGTGTGTGTGTGTGTGTGTGCGACTAGGAAAAGGACTGCTACGGTGTCCTAAGTGGTTAGAGCGTCCGACTCGGACGCGGGAAGTCGCGGGCGGGTTCGAGACCCGGCCGAGCCATACCAAAGACATAAAAAAAATTGGTACTAGCAGCTGCCTCGCTTGGCGCTCAGCATTAAGAGGTTAGTGTTAGGACAGGTCGGCCAGGTGTCAAGATACTGTGACTGGGTGGGACATAATGCTACATAAGTCATAATACTTCCTGCTCAATGCTACATATCAAATGTGTACTGTAAAATATAATTAACTCAAACATGGAGTTTGAACCGTACGACTCAGTCGTGCTCGTTACCCCAGCCTCAATCCACACGCTCTGTGCTTAACATTCCTTCTCTCTCTCTCTCTCTCTCTCTCTCTCTCTCTCTCTCTCTCTCTCTCTCTCTCTC
>JAECUM010052679.1:0-18876 GCA_016617855.1 Megalonaias nervosa
TATATATATATATATATATATATATATATATATATATATAATAACAGTGAATCAGGAATAGAATATTAAAATATAAACAGAATCCCAATATTTGACCTTTTCAAAACTCATGATATACAAAAATGTCTCGAAACTCATAATATACAAAAATGTCAGTAGATTCTAGACCTTCTCCTTGTCGATTTTGAATAATCCTTACTCCTGTTATTATAGTAGGAAATTCCCTATGGGTGGACTTTTAAAAGGCTCTTAGTTCAAATTTAAAATCTTATCCCAAATTTGTTAATGAATTCTTCCTAAAAAATTGCTAGGAGATAGAACAGTGATATGTCTATAGTTGTTCTTTCTCTATAGTTCTCTTTCAATTGCTGGAGCTTTTTCCACTCTAAATTTTTCTCCCTAATTTCTATCTGCCCTTGGGGAAGTTAATCATTATTACCTTTCTCGTGGGTGCAAAGGTAGATCAGTTGGTGGAGCATCGGAATCCTATTTCAAGGATCGCGGGATCGATACCTGCCCATCACAACTTCTGTCGGCTGCCTCAGTTTGCCTTTGCGAAGACACTTAGTTTCCATTTCCTAGTCAGAATCCTGTAAAAGTCGTCATTAGCGCTCCACCCGAGGCAGCGTTTTTGTAGGTGCGAGTTTGCGACAGTAGATGCTGTCTTGTACGTTTTGCCATCTGGTGTGCAGTTCCATGTTGAAATCCTTGAGGCCTTGCTCCACCAATAAGAGCCAGGTACTTTTCGGTGTTCCCACTTGGCGTTGCCACCCAGTGCTGGGTTTGTAATTGCAGCTTTAAGTGCACGATTGTGATCCAAATCAGTAGCGCTTGATCAATGTGGCAAAAGAGCTGCAAAGATCTGAATTTAATGGTATCTGTGACTGGCAGTGGTTTCGTTCTGTCTCTGATTTCTGCATTCATGAACTGTTGTGTGGGTGTGACGTGGAGGATGCTGCGGAGACACCATTGATTAAAGGCTCATGGCCTTGTAGTCATCACCGCTGTAAGCGTCAGTGTGTCTGCACCATGTAGCAAGACTTGCATAATATCCAGCCGGATGTTTCTAACAAGGCTGAACTTTGAGCGCCAGATGTATCTATTTATTGTTTTGATGTAGCCCCGAGCGAGTTCGATGCGACCCCTGAGATACGGATCACTGCACTCTGAGCTGTGGAATGAGCATCTGAGATACGTCAACAAGTCCAATATCTCAACCTCGTGCGACTGTGGTGTTTTTGTTGACGCGATAGCTCGTGGACTGATCATTTGGACTGTGGTCTTACTGCAGTTGATCTCAAGGCTGAAGGTATTTCTTTTTTCCTCTTGCATAATGTCCAGGCTGAGGAGTAAGATCTGTAGCAACTCAAATAGAGCGACATCGTGTCGTTCGTTCCAGTGTCCAGTTCATTGGTGGCATGGAAACGTTTAGGGCGATCGTCGAACGCCTCTGTTGATATTAAGACATTTAGAACATTAACCATCGTTTCGGACGCTCAGTCTACCGAGTCAAACGCAGGCTTTTTGTAAGCATAGGCAATCCTTAATGGCTGGTTGAATTATTCTGAGTTTGTGTCAATGTGTTGAGCGTATGATACGGTCATTGGTTGATCTTCCTGGTGTAAAGCTATTCTGTTTTTTCCTTTGCACTTCTAGTAAAGACTGTTCATTCTGGGTATGAGGATAGATGCGAAAGTTATTCTCGGCACAGATGTCACAGTACTGCCGCGGTAATTATTGGTGTCCTGCTTGCTGTTCTTGCCTTTGTAGAGTGGTAGTGTAATGCTCTTTTTCAAACATCAGGGATGACACCAGTTTCCCGCACTGATAGAAGAATCCTGGTTAATCACGTTCTTCTGTCCTCACCTCCGGTTTCAGCAATTCAGACGTGATACAACAGATTCTGGCTTCTTTAGCAATTTTTTAATTTTCTTACGTGTAGCGGCTGTGTCACGTTGGTGACCCAAAATTTGTGCTCTGGGCTGGTGCGGCTAGATTGGAGGCGTATTCTAGCTCCTGTGATTGGGTGGTAGGTGGCCTTTTAAACAACTAGGAGTATTGTTCTTTTCATCGTTCTGCTTGCTGTCACATAGAATCTTAACAGGCCAATCTTCTATAGAGGTGAATGATGGTTAAACAAAAAAATGTTATGCGCATGTCCTTGAAATTAACAAATGGGCCCTGGATAAGGCCTCCTCTCCATCTGCAGCTTTACTATCAGCCGAGTTTTACTTATCCATTGCTAAGTGTTACTTCCAGATCTTGCCGAGATTGCTATAGGCTTTTAAATCAGCTTGGAGTCTGGCAGCTGTTCTGGGGTCAATAACGTTTAGCGTTTATTTGAAATCCCGTCCTGTTTGACTTTTTTGACCCAGATGGAGTTTGGCGGTGCCATTCATTGCATCGCGGAAACACTTCCAATATTGTCCCTTGTCATCGGAAAGCGTTACACTCTAGTTTCGAATTTCGACTGCCTAGCCACCAAAGTTATGCTAAAAGACAGGAACATGAAACTAGTCCAAATTATTTCTGAGGTGTTACTCATATTTTACGATATGAAGATGGATGGAACAGATCAGGTTCAAAGAGATCAAAAGTCAAAGTGTAAAATGTTTCATAATTATCCTAACACTAGTATAGAAAAGTGTGCGAATTTGTATTAAAGGAAACATTTTTGCTATGTTTTACTTTCATTTGATACAACATTGTTAAATTGAAGTTGATTTTGCTTATATTTTCCTAGAGTTTTAAATTCCCCACAATTAAATATTTTAACACATAAAACTGGCACAAAGCCTGTTGCATAGGCAGGGGCAAAATAAGCATGATAGACTTACTTTCATACATATCATTAATATTAATGTAGCATTTTATTTGAGAAAATCATACATAGAGCTATGAAGCAGAAAAAAAAACAATTGCAGAAATGTTCATGTTTGTATTAATGTTCCGCTCTTCAGTTTTGTAACTTGAAGAGAATGAGTTTTCAAGATAAAAGAATTTCCCAAATCTTCCTAGCTGATAATCCTGACTATCTAAAAAGATCTTGTAGAACTTTTATTTCCCTTTATTTCGGTGTATGACTCATGGTTGTAATATGAGTTGTAGAGTATACAGCTTGGCCTTACTTCAGATGTGCACCTATCCATAGACTACTAGCCCCAAATGGTCCTTTTACTTCCTGGATTTAAAAAGGTAAATTGAAAGAAACAAAACAATCCGATAACTTTTCTGTACTTATTATATATTTGAAGAAAAAAAAAATTAATTTACAAAACCAGAAGCCGATATAGTCTATTCTGGCAAAATTTATATTACCCATTTTAATAAATGCAAAAGTCATTGTACTAGTTCAAACTCATTTTTCGAGCACATGGGAACAATCCTTTTGATCGGGTGTATGCTTTAGGTAATGCACGATATCCGTTATTGTCACATGTAAAGAAACTTCAGTCACAGTACATAAAAATAGAGGTATGCCAACTTTCTCTCCACTATGCAACGTTGCAGATGCAACAACTTCACCGCTTTTACCTGTCCATCCTTAAAAAAGATTACGTCATAACTGTAAAGTCAAATCCACACAACAAATCTTTCTGGGGATGTCGATAATATAGGACCAACAATCCGATGCCACTATATTATCGACATTACAACCATGAGAACATGAAATCATTAAATCTTTGAACCATTGATGTTACTGTCTGATCTAATAACTATTTTCAACTTACTGTGCATAAAAATACAATTTTCTGGGGATTGTTGAATGATATTTCGTTACAGCAAGCAAGTTATGTTCTCTAGTTTTAAAACGCACACGTGATTATACATTGTCCTATGAATAGAAAAATAGGGCAGCTAAATACAAATAAACATACAAGGCTTCAAAATAAAAAGTTAAAATATATGAGCTATTTAAGTATCAATAGAACATAATACGTTTCAGTTTAGTAAATGAGTAATAAAAGTAAATTTGTCGACAATAGCCTGGGTTTGTACATATTAAGGCACACAGATTGGCAGCAGAAATAAATGAATAGTGCCGTTGAGACATGGGAGGCAACTCTGGTAATATAGAATTAACCACTCACTATACAGATTACATAGCTCTACCAAAGAATATTTGTCTTGTTTTTATTTGTTTTAACAACACTTTTAACATATTGTACGCTATCTCATGCATATGAAACGGAAGCTAAAGGTCTATCCCGAGTGATGTATGCATTCAGTTCATCATCATCATCATCGTCATCGTCGTCGTCGTCACAAACATCATGTATGCATAATGCTCAAAATAGTTATATCAACGTCTGTTAATTCCAAACTGTTGAGTAATTTGCATCGTAGTTTTCATCACCAACTTCCAGACAAAAATATCAGTTGCTTTCAACTTTACAAAGGCAACCGAGCACTAAGCGGAATCACATAAAGCGGACACCTAGTCTAATAATTATCAATGCAGGAAAAATTACAATTTTATTTCCCAATACGTGGCTCTTTTATTGCGAATGCATAGCCAATTTGCACTTTTATAAACTGTACATGAAATAATTTGTCACGTCTCAGACACATGTTTATAATCGTTGATTGCCAAGAGTGGTCATGTGTTGATCCTGTAATTTTTACATATTTGGTGATTGCGATTTGCGCGTGTACCTTGGTAGCACAAAACACTCCTTAATTACCATTCCATTTCTGACAACGTTGATTATATGCTTTGTTGCCAATAGGTCATATAGGTCAGTGAAAAAGTGGTTCGGTGCTAAATTTCAGAAAGGTTTACAATCTTGCATTGACGAGTAGTTGTCGGTTAAAAAGTAGAGACCTTTAATATCAGCAGTTAAATGATACGAACTTCGATGACTCACTAAACAACTTTAATTAGGATTTCACATCCAACACCTTCATAAATGTCAACCAAATGAAATAGACTGAATAATAATTTCGACTATATTCCAATCATGTCTTTCTCACCATTAAATCAAATTTCCTCTTCAAAGAATATTCCAATCATGTCTTTCTCACCGTTACATCAAATTTCCTATTCAAAGACTAGACGGAAGCAAGCATTAACAATATTATGGCTTGAACTCTCTCAGTTGTTGAGTTTCTAAAGAATGAAACCATTAACTTATTCATGCACTCTGCTTTAATTAATTGATAATCTGTGAAATTTAAACTACCTTTTATGGATGTTCTTTTGGCTGTTTTGGTTGGCAATGCATGCAACTGATTCATCAGTAATTGCATTACCGGAAGAATCAGGCTATTTACCGCCTCGTCTAAAATTATCCGCGTATTTAGCAATGATTTTGTTAGATATATTTCCTGATATGTTTGTATAATGATCTTGCAAAGAATATTGATAGACAATCAGCGAACTAAACTGAATAATCGCCATTTAACGATATATGGAATCACACTATGAAATAATGACACTTATAGCTAAAATAGCCGGTACCCTACGCCTACACTGCCTGTTTGATTCGCATGCTAGTCCTGTTGCTATTTGATAGATTGCCATGAAACTGTGTAAATATTATTGCCATCAACACTGAAGTTGTGTATATCGACAAATCACTTTGCCCTTGATATTTTGTACAGGAGTTATTACCATATTTTTCACTGGCAGCTGTTTGTAGTGTATGGCAAAATCTTATGAATGCAGCTAGTCTATCAGTTTATAATGTATTGCCATATAAATTAATATTTTTGGGCAGTATTTAAAGATGCACGCGCATATCGACAAATTAATTTGTTGCAGAACGTTTGTTGGAGTTACAGCGTATTTTGTAAAATTTATTGAAATGCTTGTACTATTTAAAATTTCCGTATTTATGAAACAGAAGAGAAGAATCTGAAGGAGAGTGTAATATCTTTTCATTTGTTAGCAGCTAGTTCAAGCAATTTAATCAATATATAGGGCTAATAGCGTTTGCGATGATAGTGAGGAAAATTATTTCTAGATTTTGAATCATGTGCACAGTTATTTGAAGTGTCTGAGCAGCGAATATCTAGAAAGAAATTCGTGTGATGAGAAATCTGGATATTGTTTTATATCGTCAGCAAAAATAGAGAGGACAGATAAGAAGCATGGAAACAGAATCACAGAATATTGGTTTAGATTAACATAATGCATTCTTACCGAAGGAACTGAAGTCCTCCATAAACTGTTCAAGTTCAATAGTGTGACATGCTTCAGTGATTTTCACAAATTATGGCTAGCGAAAACAGATCTCCAGGGTCGGTCTAATGATTTGAATGTGTTGAGGAATTCATTTGATCAGCAATTTAAGGCACTAGATGCTTCAAGTCAGCAAGTTCTTCAATCGCTTCTTGCCAAATGGAAAAGAAGCTGCAGGGCAATACCTGTGGATATAAGAACACAGCTTTCAATTCTAAACGGATGGGAAGATTATGTACACGACTTTATGAACAACATGTAACCAAGAAGGATACATGAAAGAAATGTTGTTGTGAAATACAAAGTCTTGAACGAGTAAATACTTCCCCATTGACGATAATGAATAATTGGACTCTGGAGTATGTCAACCTTTATGAAGCGGATCAGCTGGATCTCGTTCGTCTGATAGAATGGCATCATAAATATACAGCAATTGTTCGGCAGCTTGCCTGAATGAACTTGAATTTTGCATCATAATGTGGCCCGGGGAGCTTCATACGATATTAAAAACATTTCAACAACAGCAAGTGAATTTTGATCATCAATTGCAAAAAGAATTACAGCCATTTTCTATTGCTATGCAACAAAGTTCACACAACTTCTGGATCTATGGATTACACTCATTGTGAATAGTCCATATAAGCATATATTACAAAAATTGGTTACATATGCTAGGAACATTCTGCGAGAGGAACACGAAATGTGCCAAACAGGGCTCCAAAAACATATGCAATACATGGAATACGAATCCAAGGAATATCTCATCCGAATGAGGAAATCTGTTGCAGCAAGTAAGTGCATCCACCACTGATATACATGACCTAATAATGACAAGGCAAAATTATATTCAGGCTTTCTCTCTTGCATATGAACAACAAAGAAGAGGTTGTTTTTACTCAGAGAGACGTTTTGTGCTAAATATTAAGTCAGGCCTAATTATTACTGACCCACAACGGTCATCGGCGTATCAAACTCATAGTTACATCGATCTACGAAAATTTTATTTAACTCTTTTATCTACTCTGAACAGAAATGTTTTTCCAATTTGTCCATCTGTGTTGGGTTGCAGTGGCGAACTAGTGGAAGCAAACCATTTAACAGGGGCAGATTTGATGCGATTGAAAAGGTTTGGGAATAATTGCTTTGGGCATATTCCTGCTCCCACTCTGAAAACAGATGCGTTTGATAATCTGTGGACGATAACCGACGCCAGTATGCAAAGACTTTCAAAAGCTCCTGATGATGAACTCAAAGAAAACACGAATCAGAAAACAACCGAGTTGAATACCTGTCCGTTAGAGTTTAGTGAGGATATTAAAATTAAACTTAAGCTCATAAATTTGAACCATTGTGGCATAATATTTTTAGAGCTATCGACAGATGAAAAAGTGGAAATATCTCTCAGTCACGTCCAGACCATAGACGACAAAGTTCAAAACTTGCATCAATATGAGGCTTTCAAGAAAAAGACTGACCATACGAAAGGTATCATTTTTCTAAAATAATTTCATACAATTTCAATTGCAATTTTTTTGGAAAAAATATCTGTTCCAATTTTCGATGACAAATTTATTTTGCAAAGAAAACATCTGAATGCAAAATTTTCTTAAAAGGTTATGTTGTGCTCCCCAGTTTACTTTTATTAAATAAATCTGTTCGCATTAGCTATTGACAATATTACTTGAATTACGATGTTTTGTTTTCTTTAAATTATTGACACCTTCAGAATAGATGCATATGTAATAAAAAGAAGTAGTATTGATTCACAAAGATGTTTATTATTTCCATCCATTTCCATTTTATTTCTTTAGTATCTATTTGTAAAGTGTCATGTTAAAACCATTCTTTTTGGACAGATACATGTTGTTTATATCATGTTTGACTCAAAAGGTAAATTTATATTTTCCAGGCACTGCGTAAAGAACTTCATACAAAAGTTTAAATTGTTACTTGTGCCAGACGTTTGGGTATCCTTATTTATATTCCTTTATTCTGGTGGAAATACTGTGACACTCTCTTTAAAAGTGTCTAAGAAAATAGCAATTTTTAAAAGGGTGAACAGTTTTATATCGGATCAGTTTCCCCTAAATGTATACAATACAGGCCTTTGTTCCACATTGTATATACTGCTGTACTGTGTGGGGAGAACCGGTAATTCTTCTTACACGCAGAGGCTATACACCTTACAGAAAAGAACAGCCATGGTGATTCTAAACTGTTAAAGATATTTTAAAATAATCCTCCTCCTCCTCATTCTCATCATCTCTTTTCATACACTCCTAGCCGGATGCCAGTTTAAAGGTTAAGCTATGTTTAGAATGAAATTTGTTCTTGCTTTCATAATTCTAAATAATTCCGTACCAGAGTATCTTAAAATACGATAGGCATAAAGATTACTAGCTCGAGTGAAAACAATTATCTATACATTCCGAATATCTGGACAAGTATTACAAGATATATTTTACTTAAACAGGTTAGTTTTATTGTACGGTTTGCAGCATGATATTAAATAAGTACCCATTGTCTCAACTTCAAAAGGTATAACTCCGCAATTATTATAATGAACAATCTTAATTTGTGATCACATAACATTTGTACTTGGTAGCTGTGAGATATGTGTGTGATAACAGTATGTTACCCTTGTATTTATTGCATTTTGTTATGTTTGTATTCTTTATACAGTAGATTTTAAACTTGTAGATTCACTTACTATTTACTTGTATATTTATTATAATTGCAAGTCCAAATGTAAACTTTTCGATAAGATCACCAGGATAAATAAACAACATATTATTATTAGTAGTAGTAGTAGTAGTAGGAGGAGGAGGAGGAGGAGGAGAAGGAGAGGAGGAGGAGGAAGTGGAAGAGGAGGAGTAGCATGATCAAGCATAATCATAATAAGTTGATTCATGCTTAACTTCGGTTTAATGAAGTTGGGCTAATTTTAAAAGAATGCATCAAATTGTGTAGAGCTATTTGTTTTAAACGTAAGACCATATCCTCAAACGTTTCATTGGAGTTGCTTAAATCTGAGATATGCCTATACATGACATCTGCATAATGACTCCAGTTATATAAATAAGAGCGAATGCGCGATTGTTGTTCATGCAATAACTCAACTCTTGCAGTGGTACATTCTCGCTTTGTAGAATATAATAGTTAATCAAGCGAGACAACTGCTCGTCTTCCATATGTAATAATATGATTTCAAATGTTTGTTGTATTCTTGCTCTTTAAAACTTTTTAATATCAAATTGTTCTTGAAAGTTCGAGACGTATTTCAGAGCCAGATTTAAAATGATTGACGATTTTAATTAAATTATTTCAGCTAAATGTGAATCCAAAAAAATATATTGTAGAAAGTGGAGGATGATTCTTCAGCAGTTTATAAAGTTTGTACAACGATTGATTAGTTCGTATGTTACCAAACTGAGAAAAGAATACATGGAGGAACAAACGGACTATATTTACGCATTTTCATCATTTATAGGTTTGCTCTAAGAACATTTACTAGTATCATAATTCCAATCCCTTAGATAGCTAAATATCATATTGATGTTTTACAGTAATTTACAACGACCAACTTTGTATTTCTGCACACATGTCAAGCATACCTAATGAAGTAATGTTAATTATTTGCAAAACCCAGGTCATGAAGAAAGAGTAAAGATAATATACGACCGAAAATAATAAGACTATCTTCAGAATTAAGTAAATCAAGAACATTTCGAATATAAATGTTACTATCGTACTCTTGAAGTGTATATCTTTAATCAGATTGGTTGTCTGTACATCGGCCATAACATATCAGTACTGACGTTTATAACGATATATACCGTTTCCTATTTACGCACGTAATTATCAATCATTCAACAATTGCGTGTAGACCACTTGCACCTATTAGAGTGAAACATTTGCTTTACATTACTTTTATTAAAAACTATTTACGTTAATAAACAATTTACAGTATGCAAAGGATTGACAAGAAGAAAACATGGAAGACTGTTTATCTCCATTTACAGGAAATTCTTGAAATCTGACTAATCACATAAGCAAATACTCTGCACACAAAATTGTCTTGAAAGGATAATATCAGAGAATTTGGCAGATAATGTAGGAAAGATTTATATAAGCCCATATGTTCAGAAAGACACTATAGGAACTAAGCTTACTTGCTAGAAATTTGAAGTTTGATTTGTGATTTATTATCGGTTCTGCAATTTTGTATGTGAATAACAGTACTTATAAGTTGCAACTCATATTAAACACATGTCAGTAGATTGATAAAGAGCCTAGTGGCTGTTGGGAGTGATAGGTGATTGATACAAGTTGCTATTTAGCTGGAAATGTATGTGCATATACGATGGTGTTGATTGAAAAAAATGGATTTGATCTACCCTCTGGACATTAGGGTCATTCAATTCGATTGAATTTAGAAATTATGAGCATTTAGAGATTCATGTGGATAGACATTGACATCGGTTCTTAGAGCTGTACGCTAGTTGTCCACCAATGCAAGCAATACCAAAAAATAAGAAAGACATCAGAGAACAGGTTCTGCTTTAAATTTACTTACAAATTATACCAGTTGCTGAAAATTCGATATTCTCAAAACATCGTTTGTGCTTCGTTGGATAAACTGTCCTGTTAGAATTATTTTCAAATACGTCCACGCGTGGCCCTGCATCGGTTATTCACGAATACTGTTAAACATCTTTTTTATTGGTTGGTTTGGCTTTGCGTTATTTTGTTCAAGAGTTTCTTAGGATAGAGATAAATCAATAGATGGTGTTTTAGGAAAAAAATAGAACATTCTAACTTGTTTGATGTTATTGTGATAATTTGGTTTCAATTTCAAAAAACTAATCTAACGGACTGGCAATTTCCATTTATAATACTTAAATATAATATTATTGTATTAATCGTATAAATAGTATTTATCTACTAATACAGCTTTTGCAAATGATTTTACCTACATTGCTGCCTTTATTATTGCGGTCTTTGTTGTCTCACATTTTTGCTCATATTTTGTTTTCAGAACGGATGGAACGTATGGAGACAACGATGAATAGAGTTGAAAAATGTCTATCAAGTAAGTGTACATCTCTAAATAAAGGGATAATAGTGTATTTGCACACGATTTCATTTTCATGGAATACCAATATAACAGTGTCCTCCGTGCAGAGTCCATGATACACAAAACCATGCCTGGACTTAATAACACCGCTTTGGTCTCTATGAAACATACAGGAGAAGGCAGAATAAACTGAGTTCCTATTGATGTTTTTGTCAGTAATAAATAGAAGAAAAAATGTCAAGCTCAAAACGCTTTCCCCTCTCGTTCATTGGTTGTGATTTCGCTAGACAGTAGATGTGAACAGTGGGAATCGTTGAATAACCAGCTTTAAATATATTGTTGTCTTTGTTTTAGATTATTATAATGCAATACGAATTTCTTTATGAACAACAACCAAATATTTTGTTTGCTTATGTAAACGAGAAAGTATGGAATTCAGTAGTTTATCAAACGCTACCAGTCGTCTATTCAACGGAAGTACATTTATTACAATGGTTAATTCGATGATTTACAGGAAAATCTGCCGTTCTATACATGTTGACTTTTTGTTTCGATAAGCATCCTTCATTTTTCTCTTTTAATACGTTTGGTGTTGACTTATGTGTGTGTATGTATTTATTTATTTATAATTATTATTTATAATTAAAACTATAGAAAACCAAGGATGTGCGTCCTGGTCACACTTCACCTACCTTAATAATGAGTTTCCTTTGAACTGTATCGTAGGTAAATATAGCATGGCTCTGTAGACTTACAGCATACACTTGGAGGATCTCAATATAGCAATCTTTCACTCCTTTAGGTCTCCATATTCCTGGATAGATATTTACCCCGATTTTCATTCATTTATATAATTAAGAAATCTCTAAAATTCACCCTCACGTTCTATTGTACCACAAAAATCATCCCTGCTCTAATATGGTGTAGTCCATGGAATATGTACTCTACAAGTATACAAGAATTTTGTAGGAGCAAAGTAAGTATATTACATAATTACATTTGACACATAATTGATGTAGTTGCCTGTAGAACATCATAATCATGCCATCCTCTCTTCTTCGTCTTCATTATAGGCACCCATGTCAACATCCCCTCCTAGTGATTTTGTAAATGTGATGCACAGAATCCAGAACAAGTTTCTGAGTTGGACCTGTTTAAATTATACAATAACATATGTGAATACAAAGACACAATTTCCGAATAACCATAACCTACTGTGCAGCTTTCTGCACCCCTACCCCTCTATGAAACAGTGAAGATGTCTAGACAGAGTTGTGGCGCATTATTCACGTGTGTCTTTGTTTGTTTGTGTGTGTGTGTGTGTGTGTGTGTGTGTGTGTGTGTGTGTGTGATTTGGACTTTTATCGTAGCTTTAACAATTATCCAGTCATATCGCTACAATGCATTGTGGCAGTTTATAGCAATGTCTAACATTGGGGCATCATGTCACAGACATGTAGCATCATGTCCCACCCAGTCACATTATAGACAACGGAACAGGTGTATATCCCGTTGGCATTCCCGCCCACAGGAGACAAATATAAGGCATCAAAGATTTTCTGTATGTGCATAGTTCTAAAGCCCTGATCATGATTAGTTCCTGTTCTGTCCAGGTGGACACCGGGAAAGTGCGGTCCAGTCTACTTATACATGATAATCAACTTGAGAAGATACTTAGTGTTAAACCCCTGCTGCCTTCAGTTAAGGGCAAGGAACCAACTCTGACGGCATATACTCTGGGTCACAATAGAAAGAGACAACCCATCTACCCTAACGTACCTAATAGACTGTCGAGAGCCTGGATATAGGGTGAAGGAAAGTAGCCAACCCTTGATATCTCTTGAAAGCTTTTTACACAGTGTACCCCGGGATTAACCAGATGAAAATGTCTATCTACCGCTACCCGAATATTCTCTAGCTTGGATTCAGAGATACCGGACGTTTCAGCAAACGATCACTACTGACACGAAACGCTTGCCCTGGATGCTGAGCAGTGCTTGCCACATTTTGTCATGTTGCCATACCGGAGCGATGTCTAATCGCAAATACTGGCGCAATTGCGGTTTCTGCATATTTGTTAAGTCTCCTCTCCATTCATACGTTGTGGCCAGATGATCTCCTGAACATTATACAGAACCTGCCACTTTTTTCATAAGATAGATCTCAAGGACCGCTCCGGTGGCCTAGTGGTTAGAGCGTCCGCCTCGGATGATGGCGGTCGCGGGCTCGAACCCCGGCCGAGTAATACCGAAGACTTATAAAAATGGTACTAGCAGCTGCCTCGCTTGGCGCTCAGCATTAAGAGGTTAGTGTTAGGACCGGTCGGCCTGCTGTCAAGATAATGTGACCGGGTGGGTCATGATACTACATGTCTTCGGCATGATGCCCCAGTGGTAAATAACACAATAAACTGTCATACTGCAGACATCGTAGTGATATGACTGAAATGTTTTTAAAGCTATGTTAAAAATCCAAATCTCTCTCTCTCTCTCTCTCTCTCTCTCTCTCTCTCTCTCTCTCTCTCTCACACACACACACACACACACACACACACACACACACACACACACACAAACACAGACAGAGATATCAAAGCAGCACTTCATTATTCATTAGCAGTGCTGCATTAATTTAGTGCTTGCTGTATGAATCTTGTTGTCAGTGGCCATTACTAGACACAACAAAGCTGGGTCGTAGTGGAAGGATATCCAGCGCATTTATTATTTAAGACAGTTCTTTGAGTGTTTCAGGTAGGGCCAAAGATTCGGGATTTTAGGGCCGTCAGGGTTATAGCTCCTTTCCAATCGAGCAAAGTTTGCTGTTGTTCTTCTTTATCCTGAATTTCCCATATAACCAATGGTAAATGCAAAACAAACAGCACCTGTTCAGTCTTTTGGTTCCTACCCAATACTTCGGGAACGGGTAGTATGGTAGGACATTCTTTGATATTTTCAGAGATTACAGCAATCTTGGTCTTATTAACTACAACTTTTCCGTCCTTCCCACCCCTTTCTGCCTTTCTGATTACTGTCCAATAGAAATGATTGTCTTGCCTTACTTAAAAGCGGACCCTATCATTCATTGGAAATTTTGCTCTTTCCCTCTGCTCTAGGTTTGTTGCATGATATTTCTCATAATAATCACATCTTGATTATGTATTCTTTCTTTCTTCTTGCTTCTCTGTTCCGATATTATCCCTTTTAAATGAGTAATAATTTAATAATGTACAGCTTTTGTGAGCCATGGCGAGCAAAAGCTGGACATTATTCAACGAGCTTCATAAAATTTAATATTAAATCATTACCGATTTGAGATTCATTTTATCACATTTTTTGTTTCAGACGAAATTATTTTAATAGAAAGAAGAATGAATAATTTCGTTCATTCTGACAGACGCTGAACCTTTTATTTGTTGTGCGTAAAAAATAGCCCCAAGCAAAGTTGAACTAGTAAAAGTAGATTATACGGTTTTTCTTACAAACTATAAATCAAAGAGAATGCGTCCATCTTAAGAAAAAAAAAAAAAAAAAAAAACACAAAAAACCCTAAACATATTTTACAAAGACAAAATCATTTTTTTCAATACAGAATGTCAATGCGTGTGATGTCACACTGTTTGATACGGTACACAGTATCGGTTAGAAAAAGCCTACAATGCACAATTCATGTTTACCCTAAAATGTCACTTTCGCAACTTAAAGTTACATTGTTACGATATTGATGTTTAAGGCAGTTTACTGGATGCAGAAATTCCAATATGTACCGTAATATGTATTTGTGACCGGATATTTGCAGTATTTTATTTAGAGTAGTAGACTGTACAGAACACGTAAACAAATTTCTTTTTGAGTCGGATTTGCATCACATGTTTACTGCGTAAATATGCTGTGGTTGGATAAAGTTCTGTCTTTTGGGAGACAGGTTTATGTCCATATTCTTTTGTGCACAGAGGTGAGTTTATTTACTTCTGTAAGTTAACATTTAAATCACGCTTGTATTTAGAATGGAGTCTATTTTACGGATATACCGCATCCCTCCGTCCCCACCCCACATACCAGCTATCAACCGAACAATACCCTTAGTTTTAATTCTTGCTTTTGTTCTTGTCTTGGGGTCTCACGCCATTTTTCATATGATGATATTGTTATACATGACATAACAAACCCTTGTTATGGGCTCTGGTCTTCATTTATGATAACTGTTCTGCTTCTCTTCCTTGTGTGGTACCCGTATCTGATTGATTTTATGCTTAAACGGAAAATAAGTTGTTTTTTTTCTCACTCTCCCTGTAATACTCTTGATAAAAAGTAAACGTTTTGGCGAGTCCTTCTTATTTTCCATTACTCATATTTTCATCTACTTCCACCTTTACAGGAAGCCTATTGTTTTGATGTATTAATGATTATGTTCCAGCTCCCTGATATAATCACTGAGGGTCTGTTCCCACACCTTTTGCCTATGCGAAACTTAAGATCAGCTGGATGATTGACTTCTCGTTCCATCATCATTTTATTGGGAGAAGATGCGGTGTTCCAGTTTACAGATGATCGGACTTCATCTGCTAATTGTACCAAATATTTATTACACTGGCTATTTGCCCATTTGCCTAAGGTATATAAGGTGTATGCCTAGCTTTTTAGGTGTGCAAAGCATCACAGACTAAGGTAAAGAGACTGCATTATTATTATCTTGATCTGTGAGGATTTGGAAAGGGTACCCGAACCTAAAGAAAAACTGATTTACTGCTGTGAGAGTGTAACTTCTACTTTTGCGATTTAGAGGTGCAAACTCAACGCAAATCTTGAATTGGCCGTCATTATTGTTCTCAGTTTAAAGTAAGGGGTCAAGTAAATCCAAACGAATTCTCTCCACCTGCATGTTACGTTAACTGTCCTCACTTCACTAACATCATAACAAGCCTAGTACTTACATTTGTGACAAGATATTCTAGTTACTATGTTCGTTTAGTAATTTCGGTGCATATTACTGACTGAAATACACGAAAGAGTATCAGCAATAACTTTTGTTTACCTCATCAGTTTTGAATATTTTGCTTTGGTCTAGCTCATTCAACCTGCTGGCTATTTGCCCTTATGGCTTTTTAATATGAAGAGCCAGGTTAAACTGTTATTCCCTGTTGTTAATGTAAACTGCTTCCCGAACAATTTATAACTAAACTATCTGCTAAATTAAACCAATGCATTTAGTTCTGTTCTGGGACTGCAGTACCGCTGTTGCCCTGAAGCAAATGAGAAACATCCATTGACGATAAAAAAAATTTCCCTCCTTGGACCTGTGTATATCCTGCTCCAGTGGCATAATCTGGTGTATGTGTGTCCAGTATGAAGATATCTTTGTGGTTCTGCATATCCGAAAATTGGAGCTGAGGTATACTCGCTTAAATTATTCAAAAATCTATTTTTGTTCTAATTCCCCCAAAAAAGGTTTTCTTCCCAGTCATTCTGAAGAACGGAGCCTAGTGATTGATGAATGCTGTATGTAATGGGCCAGATCTATAAAACGTTCAATTCGTTGGCGTTTCCAGGAATAAGATCATTCTACTACCAATTTGCCGGTATTTCTATGCCATCTTGACACTATTGAGACTCCTTTCTTTTCCGAAACAACATGCATTTCTTTACTTTCCACTTCAACAGATATTCTATAAAGCGTTGTGAACATTTCAGTGGTTGTCAAGGTCATCTTCAAAACACTTGCTAAGCCTAGAATATCATCCAAAACTAAAAATACGATCTTCCAATTTAGACCTCACAAAACCAGGCTCATAGCACATTCAAACTTTGCTGGGAATTGCATAATAATAACAAAAAACACAAGTGCAATTCACTAATACCATACGTTCGGATTAAGACCGCCTTCTAATGGTTACTGATTTAAACTTGCCAGTAAGTTGAGATAATGTCTGAGTGACCAATTAGTATCTAACTTGGGGATCCGCTAGTTTCATATCAAGTCTCCAAGAACTCGTCCACAAAACGGAGTGGACACAGATCTTTATCAGTCGCATGATTTAAAGACCTGTTAAATCACCATAAGGCAAACCTCCCCATTTCCATGTTCGCACCAAAACTGGTACTGATGCCCACATTGATGCTGAATACTGTGTTACTCCATCATCTGACATATTTAGATTTGTCTCTTGTTTTGCAAAGGAAACACGAGTTCTTGCCATCCTTTGCCTATTAGGTTTTGCGTAGTATGTATCGACTGTATGCTCTATAGCTGTGAATTTCCCAGAATCTTTCCAGTCCGAAAATTGGAGCTGAGGTATACTCGTATCAACAGAGTAATTCATCATCATCATCATCATCATCATCATCATCATCATCATCATCAATCCCTTAACCCAAGAGGTCTTTGGGGCACCTCAGTTGACTTTACAAACAATTCTCTCCATCTTTCCCTGTTCTCTATTGCCCTTTGAGAATCTCCAAATCCCATGCCTGTCCACTCCTTAATGTTGTCTTCCCACCTCTTTTTCTGTCTCCTTCTTCTTCTTCACCATCGCACTGTACCTTGCAAGAATGTTTTTGCCAGTCCAGATGATCTTGAGATATGACCATACCACTTGAGTTTGCGCTTTTTTTTACAGTAGTCAAGAGGTCTTCATAGGATCCGATGGCTCGTTGGATCCTGTTGTGGACTTCTTCGTTGATTACATGGTCAACGTATGAGATGCCCAAGATCTTGCGGTAGTATCTCATTTCGAAAGTTTGAATCCTTCTTTGTAGATCTGATGTGAGCGTCCATGTTTCACAAGCATACAGAAAGATGGATATGACAATCGAGCGCATCAGCCTTATTTTGGAACCAAAAGCAATGTTGGTGTCTTTCCATATTGGTCTCAACCTTGTTATTGTTGCTGTTTTCTGGGCAATCCTCCAAAGTAGTTTTGGTTTGGAGCCCTCAACTGTGATAATTGATCCCAAGTACTTGAAACTTGTGACTCTTTCCAGCTTCTGTCCACTGACCTTTATTTCTGCACTGATACCATTGGTGTTGTTTGTCATCAGTTTGGTTTTCTCGGTGCTAATCTCCATACCGTATGTTGTGGAGGTTGTGTCGAGGCGCTCAACCAACTCAGCCAGTTCTTTTTAGTCTCCTGCTAAACCATCAATATCATCTGCGAAGCGAAGGTTGGTGATTGTTCTTCCTCCGATACTGACAGTGCCATTGTGATAATGCAAGGCATCCTCCATGATCCTTTCCAGGAAAATGTTGAAGAGTGTAGGTGACAGTGTACATCCCTGTCTGATTCCAACTGTTGTTCGAAACCAATCTCGTCTGCTACCATTGATGAGGACAACACTGGTGGCTTTATCATAGAGATGCTCAACATCCTGCACCAGCACTGAGCTGATGCTGTACTTCCTCATTGTTGCCCATAACGCTGCATGCCATACTCTATCAAAGTAATTATTGTTTATATATGCATCCCTCGCTCTCTGCGCAAACAAATTAAAAATCATATTAAAATATGCTAAATGTGGAAAATGCTAGACTTCTGTAATACCATTCCTAACCAAACAACGTTTCATCCAAGAGACCCAATTACTGGTGTTAACTGTCTGCTTATACAGTATGCTGCATATAG
>JAECUM010052680.1:0-27671 GCA_016617855.1 Megalonaias nervosa
ATATATATATATATATAGGGGGAGTGATTATTTTTCTTGTAATGTTACCATGGCCATCAGAATTGGAACACTGTATGATTCCTTTATATTCACCTGCAGTTTTTGATATAATATTATACCAAAGCATAATGAGAGGAATTAACAAAAATGTCATTGTTTCTATTAAATATAACCCTCTCTTTGGAATAGATGCTTCACAGTTTAGCACACCTTCAAGAGTTAATTGCAAGATATGTATATTCGATATCAATTCTTGAAAACAAGTGTACACTTTTAAAGAACAATATAAAGACAAATATGCGTAATGAGTGAGATATTTGGCAAACTAATTTCCTTTGCTTGATTGAAATTAAGTACATGAATGCATTTTCTTTTCCAAATATAACCTTGGATTTATGTGCTGTATCATCAATAAAAAAAATTAAATTTTAATATTTTTTTACTCGATGGTAAAAAGTTGTTACGTGTTATGTCACATATTTAATCTTTAATGTGTGTTATAGTCGACTTTTTATTGTATGTGCAATTCTTCCTGACTTTAAAACCGAAAATGTTTAATATGTTGATAGTGTAATGTTACAAAATGTTTATCTTCTTTATGTGCAATCATATTTCGTATTATTTGAGGAAGAAATAAGAAGTATTATTTATTTCTTTGTTTAGATTTCCTAAAATGTATAGTAATTAAATTAAAATAGGGTAGTGATCAAGAGATACCTGACGTTTCTTAGTTGTCATACTAATTAAATATATTTCACTAGTGACAGATTCCTGTGTATTAGGATTTTTTTGTCCTCGTAATTAATGGTATTAATTCTTTTTTCGCCCTAAAGTAACATCCTTTGATAGTAGTATCTCCTTTTAGTCTGGGTTTTTAATATGTGCAAAACACTTTAGAGATGTAAAAGGTACTTAATGTGTGGTAGATTTTTCGTAACGATTTAGTCTGTCTTAATGAATTGAAGTTTTTGTTACTAATTAACGAAAGCTATACGAAATTATACCGACCTGCATGCACGCTGTAACATTGGTACTAAACAAAGATCTCTTTCGTCTTTTATACAATCGTTCCTGTGTTCAGTACAAATACGAGAGATTAAAGTAAAACAAAAGCAGAAACTACTTGTCCGTGTCGTTTTATTTTGTAGCTTATATATTCACACCTTTGAATGAAATGGGTATTAGGCAAGAAAAATGCATCAGACCTTACCTGACAAAAAATTGTTATTGCATATCGGTTGTATTTACTAGAAAAATATATTTCAGTCCGAATAATCCATAACAAGAACGTTAGACACACATGACGTGCAATGTCTTTCAAAAACATGGTACAGGAAACGTTTCTGGATTAGGCGCTGACATTTTGCTCAGACACTCTCATCCTGCAAGCCGTTTTAATTGCCTTTTCCCCTACATATTTTTCTACACGTTTTGGAGTTGTATATCGGTGATTTCTTCCTTCTTTTGGAAAATAAATCGATATGTTAAACTTTACTCGTCATATCGGGTCAACTTTGTCATTATCATGGTTTGTTAAGGCTGAGAAGTCACTTAAAAACACAAGAGTGATAGCCTTATCTCAATAATTCCTTTTTGTTTACGAAGAGAAACGCTTCCTTTTAGCACTTACAGAAACACGTATCAATAACTCCAAAGGTAGCTATGATGCTAAGATACTCTTATGTCCTTCACATTTTTTGACGGGTCAGCATCATTTGAAAAACACAATTTAAAATGAGATCTAGGGTAGTGGAGCGAGGTTTTAATCTCCCTTTAACTTAACGAGATCTATTCACAGTTTATGGACAGTCTTGAAGGCAGATTATCATGTGGTAGATATTCTCAAGGAAAAAGTAGGCGTCACTGTTTAAAAATAGCTGGGTGGAGCTTAATTTGACAGTCTGTCCATCACAAATCTCGTTTCAAATATCAAGCCGCCCTGAAGGCTGAGCCAAAGCATAAATATATGTAAATAGTTGTTGTCGATTTGAGTTTGAAAGATTTCATCTGAAATGTGTGTGGCTTTTAAATAATTACTTGATACTGAAATTTGTATATGCTGTGCAATAATTACTTCATACTGAAAGTTATATGTGGTGTGGAATTACTTGAACCTGAAAAGTCATGTACGCTGTGTAATACTTTTAATGAAAGTTGTATAAGCTGTGTAATAATTACTTTATATTGAAAGCTATTTACCCTCTGCAATACTTACTTTATACTGAAAGTTGACATGCTGTCTAAACGAATATTAATCGATGTTGACTCTTATCTTAAATGTTACTGCAGCAGTTTGTGTCTAATTCTGTTGCATGTACACAAGATAACTTCAGTCAGTGTTTTATATTATTTTCAGGAATAGCTGTGTTAGTTCAAACCTTAAAACGAACAAGAGAAAGTACAAGGAAACACACACACACACACACACACACACACAAACCCATGAAAATATTGTCCTTACTATTCGAAAGCACGGGATAACAATACTTATAATATTAACATAGTACATACAGAAATATGCAAACCGAATTTCTGAATTATTTTCGGTTTATGAGCAATCATTCAGATATATTTCGAGCCGTTTTTACTGTGTAATAAAAGTTACCGGAGCTCAGGACAACTAGGTGCGAATTTTAAAATTTAAAATCAATACTTCCATTAGACAAACAGTAATGTAAAGTTTTTTCAATTAATTGTTTTCTTTTGTGTTTCATGTTTGTTGCCTTATACTTTAGCGACCACTGGCCATTCACAAACGCTGACCATTCACAACCGCTGACCATTCTCAACAGCTGAAAATTAACTCGTCCTGCGCACAGATATTCGATGCATTCAGAGTTTTGAAAAGTTTGATTGCGCGTCTTTAACGACAGCTTGATACAAACAAGATGGACAATTAAACATATTTAATTTGAATAAATGACAAATTTTCGGTATTTCTGGAGAAACGAAAATAGAAACGAATATGTCTTTGCATACCATTCTTCATGAACTGAAAGTAACATAACTGTGTTAGCTAGGTACAAATACTGCGGATTTGCTAAGTGTCTGATGATTGCTATCTATGTTCTGTGTCGATAGAAAGGCGCAGACGTTTCTGCTGACATGTTGGCGGAGGATGAGTGATTAACAACTGCATGACGACCAGAGGCAGGACACCATTGAGATTTTACGGTACATGTCTGCCATAACAACTTTTCTTATAGAAGAATAAATTACCTCTTCCTTTCATGCAGCGCGTCCCATTTTTATCGAACTGTATCATTTTTGTATTCTTTAGAATTAGAAAAGCTGACATTTTACCTGAATAAATCTCTCTGAAATTATTTTTTTAAATAACGGATGATAAACGATGAATCTGAAAAATATGTAAAGAATACTAAATATTGTCCTTCTAAGTAGAATGTATACATGTGCATAATCTGCAAGAAATCTTACAACATATGTCCGGCCTACATGGTATATGGTTGTAAATGATGAAACAAAATCGAAAGTTGAACATTGTTGAGAAGAATTTCGATGAAACTGTATTGTTGAGTGCATCAGGTCACTTACAGTGTAGTCCAGTGCACCACGTCCCCTACAGTGTAGTTGAGTGCAACAGGTCACTTACAGTTTTGTCGAGTGCACAATGTCACTTACAGTGTAGTTGAGTGCAACAGGTCACTCAGTGTAGTTGAGTGCAACAGGTCACTCACAGTGTAGTTGAGTGCAATCGGTCACTTACATTGTAGTTTAGTGCAACAGGTCATTTACAGTGTAGTTGAGTGCAACAGGTAGGTCACTTCCTTATCTTCTAAGCATAGTCTATTGCAGTAATCATTTCCCACCAACTTCTACTTGAACTTTATCGCTTTAAACACTCCGTTTTAGGTTATCAGGACTGCGTCACAATAGGATTTTTAAAAAAAAATTGCATTGGAATTGTATTTCTTGACCATTTGGAAGCCTTGAATAATTCTTCTTATCTTTATATAATGTTTGCTTTCTTTCTTCACCCATATTATCTCCAAGTCAATTGGCTTGTCGTCGAATTTCCATTTTTGAAGGGATCTACTGATATATCTCCTTTAGCACGTTAAAAAGAATTGGGACAGTTTACCCGTTTTATCGGTTGATGCATATTTTATGCCTGTTTATTCTTCAGAAATAAAAGAGTACGTTCTTTATTCTTATTTGCATGTCCTGGCAGTAAGCATAACTTCAGAATATTATTTTCGTTTCAGTTGGCAATCTTGATATAAATCAAAATTGGTGCTGAATTTCAGAAACGCAAAGAGGGTAACAATTTAAGGTAAAATTAATATTGAATTCACACGAATTAGTTTAAAATCCATGAACATATCACTTTTTAACAGATTTTCTCCATATTTGCCTTTAAAAATGTCAAAATAATTGCTAAAAAAATTGAATTAGATATTAAGATTATCACACATGGGAAATTACAGACAGTAAAACATGAACTCAAAACTATTTTACAAATAATGAAACCTGCTTTGTGCATCCATTCTGCCTTTGTTGCTGTTATATTATATGTTGAATTCGTTGAATCTTTATCCATGTTTTCTAAATCGCACGCAAGTTTCGTTGGACATCTTGTCTGTTTCGATTAAAATGACATGCATGTTGGATATGTCGCTCCAGGTTGCGTGCATGATTCTAGCTAGCACCGCGGTAGTTTCGACATTCAAATTTAGTATTTGTTAAAACATTCAGATTAAGGTGGCAAACACGACATGGATTCTGCACCGACAAAGTACCTCCGAAGAGAAACAACACTATGCACACTGTTCACGGGGAGAGGGAGAAAGAGCTCAGTTATATGCAAGAAACATCATTCAGCACACATTCCAGATAGTCCTCGAAGCAAACATCATTCGGCACACCGTTCCGATAGACTTTGTAACGAAACAAAGAGAGGACGTCTGCAACAATCCAATTCGCTGGTTTCTATTTCACTATTGTTTCATAATAATGTTATATGTAAAGAAATACTAATAATTACAAGTTAAGTGAAAGAAAACTCCATATTTATACCATCATTTCCAAAGACTACTAAAATCATTTTTGCAGACTCTAACGAAAACATGTGCTATCAGCAAATTTGAAGACAAGATCAAAGATCATACCGTCACGTGGTTACAATGAATTATTAAACAAGTATGCAGTCAACTGATATTTTAGGATCACAGAAAGTAATTTTCTTGATGCAGTAGCAATACATTGTTTGTATTACAATTAATATGAACATAATTTCCCTAAAACTAATAGATATGCCAGACGTTTAGGTTCATCGAGGGTAAAAGCTTCATTTTGAATTAGTTTATTGTCAGCTAGGTTTGTGTCTGGAGCTGGTGAAAATGGTACTTTGTCATATCCGAAACAGTCATTCTTTTACAAGATATGACATCGATTTGATCGAAATTTTCGTGGTTTGAGTGCGAGCTCTCATGTGAGAAAGTGAGCCACAAAATTCTTTTAAATCTACAGAAACAAAAAATTCCGACGATTTGCATGTACAATGGCGGGGTGGGTGCGGTGAAAAGCTAGCGTTTTTTTTTGTTTGTTTTTTTTTACCCATCCATTGCGTACTTTACATTAATAATATAATCTCAATCTTATTTTTGCGCATTCTTTACATTTCCTGCGCCTTTCAAAACAGAACCCTGAAGGCGACAAGAATTTGCAATCTAGGTGCAAGACTTTATATATTAAGTTCTGCATTTAAAAAGCTGCATTTTATAAACAGAAACAATGATTTTCTCGGTGTAAAACAATACATTCATAGCACCGCCTAGATTTGTCCTCTCTTAGAATTCACAAGAACTTTCCCTTAATATATATTTAATCTGAACAGGCACATTGCAAATATTACGATTTCAATCTGAAAGGGGAATAAATACAAAAAAGTAGTAAATTTCCTTCTTTGCCTCTATTACACCTTCCCCACCCCATCGATATCCCCTCACTCATACCAGTTTATAAATGATAGGAATCCATAAAACACACGCTGAATATGCGTACGCATACGACAGACAAATTACGTGATACAGTACATGTTTTAAACATACATCATACGAAATTCATTGTTTATTGAAGAGACATACTGGCTCCTCACGCCATCCATGTACTTTAGGAGGTTTCTTAATATATGGTGAAAATATGGTCATTACATCCTGATTTTAATGCTTATACCTGACGTACTAAATGGACAGCAAGGTGAAATCTGTAAGGAAAGAAAGAAACAAACGAAGAAAAAAACTGCAAAGGAGATGAAAGCTGCTCTATGATGTGCCAAAATGTTATCACTTTTGTTGGGTTGTGTAATCCAAGCAATGATCTGGAAAGAAAAGGCTGTAAAACTTACATTATAAACAAAGAACCTGGTTTTCACCTCCGGAGATATTCACGCATAACCGAACGAATGGTTACTGAGATAATTGTAATGTGCTCCAGCCTAAGCGTGTGTGTGTGTGTGTGTGTGTGTGTGTGACAACAATTTAAATATTATATAACTATTGTGAGAAACTAATGGTTCTTAGGCTTCCTCTACGACTGGAAAGGGAGTTTATCAATTTTTTTCATCAGTTTCATCTGCAAGAGGTAAAACTGACAGCTGATGACATTTTGCTATGTAGTGGATTATCCAGGGGCGTGTAGATTAAGAAGCAATACAAAGAAGTAAACAAATTGGGTCCTTATTGCCACGTAAGATATACCAAACGTTATCTAATGTCAAATTCCAGAAATGAAGTAATATTTTACTATCGTGTATAGTGAACGACATTTTGTAAATTTTAAATGAAACAGGATCAGATAAACTAGTCATTTTTACACTGTTATCGCCTAAATGATTAGCATGTTAATCAGAAACGAAAGTCGCTGACAGCTTTGTTTAACAGTTGTTTCGTCAATCTCCACTGTACAGTTAGTTACCGTACCACCTTAATAAAATTTCAGCCTCCCACATGGTTAAATTCAAAGCGCAACTTCATCTCAAATGTTTGGAATAGCCTTCATTAGTTTTGTTATTTTTAATGATATACTGCTGGGTGTTTGAATCTTCGTCGTGTGTTCTTCATGAAAGCATTCCAATATTTATGTGCTTTAAGCAGTGATCTTAGAAACATGCATTCACTTCAGCACGTTTCCCAGACCGAAGCCCACACACATAACTTTAAAAAATAAAGCACACGATTAAAGTTAAAAGACGCAGTTGATGGGAAGCTGAAAGCATCTGGTATATAATATTCTAGGGTACCACAATAATGGTAATCAAGACAAGAAGGTACTAGCTTTTAAAACAAATTTCAAAAAGGAATTGTATGTAGGGTGACCAAAATTAAGTACTTAATATGCAATGACAATAATATTAGATACACTGGGATTGTTGAAGGATATTTTAATATTAAACTTTAACTGGTGTAAGGAAGAGTTTAATAATTCAATGATTAGTCCTTTCTGAAAACTTAAATCCCTATAGTGATATTTCCTCGTTGTATCCGAGGTGCACAGTGGCCTAGCAACCGCACAAGTTATTTCCGCAACTCGGGTGGGTGGGTGGGTGAGCAGACCCAATAGGGGGTCCAAACTTCCCATCAAACATGCTAAATTATACTGGAAGAGGACCCCAAAGTTAAGTTTTGTATGGTTGAGGCAGAATTTCGTGCTAAGCCATGTTAGGCGCAGCAGTTTTTTTTTTTTTTTTTTTTTGTTTAAGCACTGAAAAATGGAACACTTCATGGGCCATACCCAGAAAAAAAAGATATAACGGGTAATTGATGATTGCTGTGTATGAGACTACAAATGGAATACATGTGGAATCGATGCAAATCCATAACTTTAATGTGTGGGCCAGAATTTTGCTTCCGGTGGGTGAAAACATTACTTTTAACTTATCTTCAGTCCCATGGCCTCAATTCATAGCCCTAATAATGCGCGTTTAATTTTAAATGAAACAGAGAAAGTTGTGGCCATTGGACTTTTTATTAATAAGGTATGCACGTGTTTTGAGGAAGAAAAGAGAAGCTGTTTTGTGATAGTATTCAAAGTGAAAGGAGTTAATGGGACAAATGCCGTGCTAATCACCTAGTCGAATGAACGAATAGTCACTGCTGATTGGATATTATTCAGGATGACGTCACTGATAAATTTTTGATAACATGCATATAACATGTTTTTGTGCATCAGGGATTCTATGTCTGCTGTTGTGTGTCATATAAAGGCTCGGTTGAGATCCAAGCTCTAAATAATAACAGATGAGCTAAACCCTACGCTCTAAACAACGCGGAGGCCCCAAAACCATTACCACACCCAGGGCAGATTTCAAGGCAGGTTGTTGAGTCTAGTCATGTATGCTGTTTGATACGTCATTAAGGCAGGTCATCTGTTTTTGCAAAGACCTTGTATAAGTAGTTCATTTTATCAAGACGAATTTCTATTGGTCTTCGCAGTGTAGGCACTCCACGCAAAGAGGTATATGGAATACATCTGATGCAGATAATAATGTCACAAAGTCCCGAACAATGTATCTGCTTGTTCGAAATGGATAATAAAACAACGATTTTTAAAGGTTTGCATCTTTGTTACTACAACGACTGCTACTACTACTGCTACTTTTACTAATGCTACTATTACTACTACTACTTCAATTAATATTACTACTACTATTACCAGTAGGTAAAAAACTATTAACAAGACTGCGACTTCTACCTGCAGAAGTTCTTCCGTCGCTTATCCCTGTAATATCTATGACGTCAAAGCCCCTACTCGTCATTTCAAATCAGACCACAAAACTCCATGCAGTCAATTCAAATCTGGTTACAAAATCCCTACCAATTAATTCAAATCTGATCATAAAACCTCTACTAGTAATTCACATATGGCCACAAAACCACTACTAGTCCATTCAAATCTCGCAGAATTGCACAGAATAGAATGGATCTTATGCAAAGATAGATTAATTGTCTTTCAGATAGGTTTTTCTTTAGTGGCATTTACTCTTGACAACATACTTCAGTTGGAATTAATGGAAATGAAAATAAAAACTATTTTTTATTAATTATTGTGAAAGAGCAGCACCTTTCAAAAACCAACTTTATGTATTTATTCGACTACAGCTCCCTCAGCATGTAAGTTCTGTCCTAAGCCTCTTTGATGTGTGAATTGCAACGGTCTAGGATTGAACACGAATTAGAAGAAAGCGTAAAGTTCTCTGTCCATCCGCCTGTTTGTGTTTCTCTCTGTTATGAAATTCAGGGCGCTCGGGCTTTTATTTGTCCAAGAGGGACAAAGTCATGTTATGACTTTTATTCCATATACTCTCTACATCATGTGTTGTACAAATGCAAATATAGTTATTTAAAAAGAAAACGAGAAGTTTCAGCAAAACTTTAATTAAATACTCCCTAGAAATTTAACCATAAATATAAGCTCTTTCTCTGTACCTTCTGATTATGCAAGAAATATCTGATGCCATGACCAACTATAAAGTTTGTACCCTACAACCAAATATATAATTTCCAGTACTATAGAAATGAACTGATCTGACCACTTAGGTCGATCTGAATTGGGTATATAATTACCAGCAATAAAGAAATGAGCTGATCTGATATAGAGGGTAGTCGTCTTGATATAATAATTATGTTATAAAGATTCTAGTTATGGATGCTATGCCACGATATAGAAGGACAGAGCTGCCGTAGGCTAGAATTCTTGCATTGCGAGCTGTATAACAAACATTCAATATTTAATGAAGACAGATTACCCAAATTTCAATTATTTTGTACTTTAATTTTTATTATTGTTTTTAATTTTCTGTTCTCCATTTTAATTATCTGGTATGATAGCAGCCCTGACAACGCTGAGTCACCGTTACTTAAAAGTCGCAATGTTAAGGGTAGCAATGTAATGTCAGGCAAGGTAATGCAATGCATTGATACACCAAGAGGGACAAAGTCATGTAAATGAATTCATCTGACTTAAGTGTGTCACATGGGGATAAGTACAAAAGTCAAACAAAAATCTCAATAACACATATTTAGAGCTGATATTCAGAATGAATATGCGTTCGTGAAATTTACAATTTTTAAAGAGAAGACCAAGTTAAGAAAATCCTGAAAGTTGTATGCATCTTGTTTTATTGTAATTAAAGTTATTGAGCGTCGAAATTTTCTGACCTTTAGTTTGGACTCGAGTTTCTTGTGTACTTTGAGACTGCAGAGCCATGTTAGGCTACTGGTAATAATGCCACAGCTGCAGTAAGCAGTGTAAATCCAACTATAAAGTAGTAGTAGTAGTAGTAGTAGTAGTAGCAGTAGTAGCGGTATTATAACTACTACTATTACTACTACTAATAAGTGAGCTTGGGTGACCACCACCCCAAATTGCAAAATATTTTGTATGATGGATATGTACAAGTAGTGATTATAGTCGTTAGAGTTATATGCAAATAAAGAAACAAAAAAGCAGTATATAAGAGACACTGTTGATTGGAGTTCTATCATTTTTTTAAAAAAAAAAAAGACAGATAGCCATCGAAGAACAAGTAGAACCTATGAAGTTGAAATAATAATAATAATAATAATAATAATAATAATAATAATAATAATAATAATAATAATAATAATGAGGAGGAGGAGGAGGACAAAAAATGTTACACAATCTTGACTGACTTTTACATGCAATTCACTTTTTCTGTGTGAGGAGTCCTTTTATAATATGATTGAGATTTGTGAAGAAAAGAGACAGTAATGTATTGTACGGGTTTTACATTTTTTAAAATTAGGAAAGTAATACATCCTACATCGACCTTTACGATTATTACAACTAGCCATGAACTATTACAAGTTTTTTTGAGGTGGGGGTGGTGTAGGGGGAGTCTTTTTATTAAAGTTCCACTACTTTTGGTAATACCCTACTAGTACGATGTGAATTTTGTTGCCATTTGTTGGTGTTGGAATAGTGGCATTGATACTAATAATTAGTAACAGATTTTGTTCTTGTACTCGTAATTTATGAGAATATGTTCTTTATTGACATTTTTATTGTCGCTGATATATTTTTTTTTTCTTTTGACATATGCGTGAGGATCAGGTTCTAAACAATGCATAGTTGTAACGTATATGTGAGGACCCGGTAGTGAACAATGCATAGTTGTAACATATGCATGAAAACTCGATACCGAACAATACATGGTTGTAACATATGCGTGAAGATCCGGCAAAGAAGAATGCGTAGTTGTAACATGTGTGTGAAGACCCATTTCTGAACAGTGTGTAGTGTAGTTGCATTTTTGTAACATATGCGTGAGGACCGGGTAAAGAACAATGCATAGTTATAAGAAATAACGCTGACTTTTATTTACCCATCGTCGTTTCATGAAACTGTTACAGATTATCCTTAATTTCTAGAGTTAAAAGAAACAATAAAACCACTGAAAAAAAATAAATTAATAAGAAATTAATTAGAAATGTAATATTACAATTAAAAGTATAAGAAAATGTGTAACTTAGATAACACATCCTTCAAGTGTATAAAGTAATAGTAGTAGTAATAGTAGTAGCAGTAGTAGCGGTATTATAACTACTACTATTACTACTACTAATAAGTGAGCTTGGGTGATCACCACCCCAAATTGAGAATATGTGCTTTATTGACATTCTTTAAGTCTTGCCAACTTTTTATACAATCATAGTCAACTACTCAAATTCAATATCTCATTCTTCAGTGTCATATAATGTTTCCTCAGTAATTGTTATTTAGATCCGATCTGGATTTTAAATTAGATGCCAAAAAATACTCATAACAATGAAGTGGAAAGAATCGGAGTCTTATTCAACTATTGATTGCGTATTTCTAACGACTGTCTTGCCACATCTCCCGCAGGAGCGGTCTTAGCAGCATACTGATCCGACGTCGAAAACCAACCCGTTTGCGGAACTGACAGCAATACTATAACAAATTCACCGCTGGGAATTGACTGAGATACTTGGGACGAAATAGTGTGCCGTAAGCTTCATCACGATGCTTGTCTGACATTGCCATCTAATCAAAGACTCCCAGTTGATTAGAATTCATAATTGGATTGTGAATCCTAGTGAAAACAAACAGTTTGCTTTATAAGCTATGATCATTTACTAGGAAGAAGGCGACTTTTCTTCCCCCCAAAATAACCAGTTTTAGAGATAAGGAGTCACTTCTACGCGGAAATAGATGTGTTCTTGTAGAGATTGCCGGACAGATGCAGATTTTGTCCGGTAAAAATAGATTAGTGTCTGCTGCATACAAAATGAAACAATTGAGACTTGCCAACATTGAGTAATATAAGAAAGTCACATAATGATAACTTGAAATAGGTATCTAAGAAAAGCACCAAACATCAAAAAGCTAGAAGTGTTTTTAATAGACTATTTGTAAGAATCAGATATTGTATAGTCGTATCAGTGAATAAATGCACATTTTGGTAATAGCATTTCCTAACGATTTACGTTTCATTTCACATCCCTCAGATACTGTACAACTAACTTCTGATGATTCCAATGTCAAGTAT
The DNA here is from genome assembly GCA_016617855.1 of Megalonaias nervosa. NCBI lineage: Eukaryota > Metazoa > Mollusca > Bivalvia > Unionida > Unionidae > Megalonaias > Megalonaias nervosa. The sequence continues at coordinate 12,551 of JAECUM010052680.1, forward strand.
CATTTAATTGAAACCAGCTATCAAAAAATACTATTTATTCAAGGAAGTCGACAGAAACTGAAATATATAGTCATATTTTCTTACCGCGGTACAGTGTAGTAATCCATTTGTAATTAAATGAAATTATTCAAACATGAATGATTTAGATGTCCATCCAATGCACTATTTATGCCGTCATTTATGTACCCTAACGTCAAATCCAGTGTACGGTGTATATTGATTTGAAACAACTGAAGAAACGGAAACAAAGAAAGCATGAAACAATCACCTGAGCAATATTTTCACCATAGAATAATGTAAGATTCTTTAATGAAATGTTACGGGGAGATCAATTATCCAGGCTAATATACAGGTAAATAAATATGAAAGGATCTGTTGGGGGTACATTATACAGTTGTTTAAATCGGATAAATGCGATCATATTTTTTTAAAATAATTGACTGATAAATATATCTATCTGAGATAATCATATCACGGTTTAGAAATTCAAAGCTGCTTGCCACAATTTCAATAGAGGACAACAACATACTGAATTGAAAGAATGGCTCATTGAATAATCTCCTTTTACTTTCCACAAGGAAGCTAAACAAAATGAATCCGTTTAAAGGATCCATGTTAACCACATTGATGATCAATGACTACGGGCTATCGCTGACGTGCAATCATATGAAAAATTAAAATCAGGAGATAAATTCATCGTGACAGTGGTGTGTGATTCTCAAAATAAGTCAAAAATGTGATGACATATTTAATGCATTTAGAAACTTTTGTAGCCAGTGAAAACCATAAAAGGCATGTATTGATGAAGGAAAAGAGAATTATAACCTCAGGATGGTTGCAGAATTATTTGTTAAAGAACATATGAAATAATTTTACACTTATTTTGATAACAAAAGGTCTGATTGAACTCTGAAGACAAAAATATGGAAATCTTACGTATCGATCGGCTTATTTCGGTACCTCACTACAGATACTTTTGGAACACCAAACAATAAAATTGGCCAGACTTTGTAACTAATTTTGTGGAAGACATTTTTAAAATCAAACATGTGATTTTAGGTAACCCTGTAGTATTTAAGCTAAAGAATTAAGGGGGCAGAATATTGAGAGAATATTTTACGAGGAAGAGATGTGCCTATATGCAAAAGAACAAAAACTTTTCAAGGCACAAACATTTTGTACCAAAAATGAAAACAGCAAAAGTAAACTCTAGCAAATAGGATGTATATGATGCTTATCTTAAATCTATTGAACCCAAAAGAAAATATTGTATTGCTAACATAATTAGTACAATATGTTTATGTAGAACATTTATTATGAAGAGATACTGAAATTGTAGTGAAAATTAGCCTTTTGATCAGATGGGATATCAAAACACACTTTACAAAGATGTAAAGAATGTGCTAACGTTCGTTATAAAATCGAACTTGTCTCATAATGGATGATGTGTTACTCTTGTTCCTGGAAGAAATAGCGTCTTGCTTCTGTAAACTGCTGCTAATTATTAAAACACTCTGAATCAACCATGTCTGGCAATCCTTCCACAATAATCATTTTTCTTTCTTTTGCTAATTTATACAACTTTTGTTTCTCCTTTTCTGTCTTGCTTACACAGCGTGGAGACTTCTTAAACCCATTTATTGTTATGATACATTTCAAACGCATCCTAGCAACAGAATCAACAATATCTCTTGTAATGTAAACATAGAAATAATCTCATTTTTGTATGTTTCCTTAACATAATTAGACGTTATATCAGAACTAATTGTATCACACATTGGGTAAATGTTCTAAACTTTGAATTCTGGTTCGCACTTTCTTCATGTTTTAGCCAATGCAATTGTAAATCGCAAATCTTGAGGAAGAATGAAAGAAAACAATGAACAATGATCTGTAAGTAACGGAAGATCAGGTGGTATTCTAATTTTTTTTCTCCAAATATATTAACCTGAAACGATGTTTTGCCAGTGTTTTGTGCATTCGTTGCTCGAGATCTAACTTCATCAATTTTTTTTTTGTTAGTAATACTTTACTCTATTGTATTTTTTCTCAACATTCTTTGAACATCTTGTAGACATTGCAGTAAAAAATATCATCACTACTTTATTGTGCATGCTTCCCAAACTGTTTACAAATGCTTTATTAGCTAGCATCTCCTTTAATCTTTCCGTAGAAAGATGTGATAAAACCTTTTTACCTTCGTGGTCCTGATATCAGCCCGCGATGCTTTTCACCCACCCATATGATATGCACCAATTCCAATGAGCATGTATGTTTCCTGCTAAACGTTAAACATTATCAGGTTAAGTAATCATTAAGTCACCTCAAACAAATCCATATGTCTCGTGTAACACATTTTTTTCTTAGTACTTCTAGGGTATGTAATCGCGATGATCCAAGAGAATTACCCACTCGCTTTACCGTTAGCTTTTGTACCTGCCTTGGCCTGACTTCCGACGCGTGACCTTGATGCTGGTTCAGTCTTTGTACTGACATAGTCACGTGATCGGCATGCGATGATGGAGTTTACTGGTTGCCTGTGTTGTATCTCAGTCGTTTCCACTACCACAAGGTTTGCATGTATAACTTTTCAAGTTAGTACTAATGCTCATACAGTAAATTGACACACCACCGTAAAACTATAACAGAAAAACGACCCAGTCACCGATAGCCTATGTTGACCTAACTAAGAAGGTCGCTTGTGGAGTTTTCGGATTCAGATCCAGATAACGGGATTTTTCCAATGAATGAAAATAAAGATAACACGAAACGAAAGTAATGGAATGGTTCAGAACTGAATCTAGGATTACCCGTCCTTGGTTGGAAAACGTTGGATTTAATAGCAAGTATTTCATACTGCTAACCTTTGGTTTAAATATTAGCAGCCAATGTGGTGTTGGTGAGCTTGGTGGATAACTTAAAATTCCTTGGGTACTATTACATTTTATGTTTGTGCTTTTATAGTTGCAGAATTAGTAGTAGTAGTAGCGGTAGTAGTAGTAATTGTTTTTATTCCTGTTGTAGTTGTTGTAGCGATTGTTTTCGTTCATATGTTCCGAACCATGCAATGTTCCGAACCAATCACGTGACGAGAACAGTTTCATGATTGAAAGTTACATCTCCATTTTATTTACACATTATACTCTGAACTAAATAGCTTGCTCAATAAAATGAAACCTTTAGTGGGTGCTCCCCGAGGAATATTTTATCTTTAATTGTTACCTCTTTTGCAAATATTGCAAAGAGCAAGTTTCTTCAGCAAGCATTTTCCTTCAAATGATATTAAATTTTTCAATCATGAGGAGTTGGAATGTTAAACTTATTTCATAGTATGCTAAATTGTTTTAGATCCATATTATTGTATACTAGATTCAATTTTTGATTAGCGAGCAATGGTATTAAGCATTAAGACAACCGTTTTACTATCTCAAAATAAATGTAAAATCTGCATATCTCTTTAACTAACTCTTTAACTAACTCTTGTATAACTTGATCTGAAATATGACAGAAAGATATTCCATATTTTGATGTTGCCATCCATACTGTCCAGTTTAATTAGTTCTGCCAAGGTTTCATACCACAATGAGTTTTGTATCTAGTCACTGAATCCTGATTGTAAAATTTTAAAGTGTATCTATCATTAATGAATAATGGCTTGTGTGTAAAATATTTATTGCCTGCGCAATATATCTTCAAATATTTGTGTAATATCGCTATTAACTGTAACGCTAAAGTTAGTCTTGGGGGACAAGGATAAGATGCCCTGCTTGTAAATAGTTTTTTTTTTCTAGTGTTGTTGTTGTTTTGTTTTTATATTCTGAAAACTATTAGTTAATTATCTTCATATCTTATCTAAACTACACAAACTGCAGTTTTGTTTAACAAGATCGTACTGCTGCTAGAGCTGGAATGTTTAGACGTTGTTATTTAAACTTTATTTGTTTAACTTTTAATTTTAATTTACGGATGGCAAGTTTTTTAATGATAGCATTTCATTTAAAAACTTAGTAAGTTCTTTGGTATTTTACCTTATAATTGGATCAGGTAGACTTGAACCTTGCTGCTTCGTATCTTTGTGTATCGATACACTTCATAATTCGGAGCTGGCTATCTTCTTTTTGCTGCTCTTGGTCGAATGCCCTTGGCTGTTCTTGCCTGCAAACTTATTAAATACTCTGAACTTTTACTGTCACTTTTAAACAGTATGATTTAGGAGAAAATTATCAATTTTTGATCTTCATCTGTCATTTCTCAGAAGTTTAATTTATCTTCTTCTTTTTAATTTAGCACTGTATATGTGTGATAGTTCAGCCTTGGATGATAGCGCGTCGCGCTCCAAATCGCGTTAAAATTCCAACACTCAAAGTTCAGTGGTATTAAATCAACAGAAATACTCGATAAGTTTTTTCAGAAAAACACCTCGCCAAGTCTAGTATCCAAACATGTATCCAACACAATGCAACCTTCAAATTATCACACAAGGATAGATAGTACAGCAAAATCAATGTTGATTCAATTTACGTCAGCGCAATAAAGCATACTTTTTAATCAGATCCAATATATAGTTAAATAACGCCTTGATGAAATATTTACTTATAGTTACGATCGCGTCACTGGGTGTCATTGTTAAAAAATGTAAGCAGTGAAATGTCAATATTTTTCACTGAAGTTGGCAGTAATAATCAGCCTGACATGGACCTGAATATAATTTTTGCGGCAGCTTTTTGTTGAAGCTGGCATCCTTGGTTGATTATGGTAGTTTCTGGGAGAAGATGTCATCCGTGGTTGATGAAATGCTCATGTTGTGTCATTAATGATAGGATCATATGCTCTCTAGATCTTGCAAATTATTGATGAGTTTGGGGTCAGGAGTCATTTAAGTACAAAGCCCATTATTTTAAGCTGGAGTGCATATATTGATAGGTTATTCATTACCTTATTAGCATGGTGTTCGATATTTCCAGGACATAAATTCGAGTGACCTGGGCGGGGCCTTGTAAAGTTTAGTTGTTGCTAGGAATTAAGCATATTTCCGTTATATCCGTTTTAGGACGGTCCATGAAGTAACAGTTTCAGACTGCAGTTGTAATAGTATTGACAACGGTTCTCTTAATTGCGCAGTCATTTCTAGAGATCATACAGCACTGTTAAATATTATCCATAAGCTTCAGTGCTGTCTAATGATAATGAGTTGACAATAGAGTTAGCTGAAGGATGCATGCATATATATATATATATATATATATATATATATATATATATATATATATATATATATATATATATATATATATATATATATATATATATAATGCAATAAATATTATATACCAGAGTTCAATTTTATCACTGCAGACAATTTAAATACTTCCTCACATATGTAGAATCCCTCCACTCTTCAGGAAAGAATAAAAATTTCTCAAGTTTTAAATTTTCAAACTAAAGAGGAACTGATATTTCCGTTCTATTTTTCTACAGCTGGCAGAAAATCCAAATATTGTCAGACGTATCATAGGTAAGTAAATGTGAAATCTTTGAGGAGAAAATATAAACATATTTCTGAAACGAGTGAATGGCATATCAGTAATAATTGTTGATGGTGAGATAACAAGAAAGTTATGAATTGAAAACTTAACATTTGTTTAAACGTGGATGACCATAAAGAGATTAAACATAGCTATCGTTGTAATCAGCAGTTACTCTAATAATGTTGAAGGAAAATCAACTTAAAATGGTCTCCAGGCCTTAAATTGATAGTCTCATACTGGTTTCCTATAAACGAATGGGCATCCCGACATATTTGGTACAAAGACGTTTAAAATGCATACAAAGCATATCATTCGTTACGAAAACAATTAGGCTCGTTTATGAATATAATTTTGCGATCAGCACAAGAAATATGTCATGTTAGTATGTTTTCCATGCCTGAATGTGTTAAAAAGCAATATTTTATCTCGATTTTATTTAACAAGCAATTGTTTTTGTTGTTTGAGTTTTTTAAATTCCGAAATAAAAATAACTCCTTAGCCAATGACAGCTTAATAAATAGTTATTAAAGAACATTGAAGGTCAAATTTTTATTTTAATGATACTCTTATTATCATTAGTGTCACCCAGAATATATTAAGAAAACATTTCGAGTCTATGAACTTATTATCTGACACTGTTATGACCCTCTTCTTGCTGCTGTTGCATACTATCTGCTTAATACGTATTTTCAATTATGTATCTAGAATATCCTGTACAGATTATGATAATTTCGTCACAGATAATGATAACTTGGTCACATATAATGATCAATTCGTCACATATAATGATAACGTAGTGACAGATAATGTTGAATTCGTCACAGATAATGATAACTTGTTCACTTTTTTCAGTTATTTCATGTTATATTGCACAATAAAAGAAATTATTTTACACAGTCAAAAATACACAAATTCATAGTTAATAGTTTTAGTAAATATGTTTACCTACTATGAGCAACAACTTTTTCAATGGTTTATTTTCAAGTTCCGGTTAGGAAGTGCGTCAGTGTAGCTGCCACTTTATTAAGATATTGACGACTTTTTAGTACAATTATTTCAAGAAACATTGCGATTCGACTTGATAATACGGGAGGGAGAAAAAGAAAACGAAGGCACACAATGATCCGAAGATGCCGCACTCTATTTTATTCTCGTTCACTCATGTTGAGGAGCTTTTAAAGTTTTATTGCTTTATTTCATGGTCACGTTGTGACCGGCTCTTTTTCTATGGATTCAATTGTATTTTCTTCACCTCCAAATTACACAAGACAATATCTTTGTGACTATATTTTTCTCAACAATATGAGCACCCGGGGCGATTACTTCCCCACGCTTTCTTGCAAGTGCTACTGTGGAACAGACGATCACTGAAGTTTGCAGCATTGACAGTGATATGAACTGGCATAGTGATTCTCTTGATTATTTATGTATGTATAAACCTCATTTCGGTGCTGTTTTCTACAATTGCATACTTTATGGAAAAAGCTTGCTGAATCCCCAAACCTTATTAGCTGATATGAATAATAAAGAAGTAATTCTAATATGGCGAGGCGAGAAAAGAAATTGACCGAAAGAGATATTTCGCATTTAGAAAAAAGAATGACAAATGCACTCAACCTATCGATTTCATCTTCACTTGGAAGGGTGGAAGGGTAGCGGTGTATATATGTTGTATGATTCCATCACCAGTGTTTTCCTAGTTTAGAACATTTGCTAACTAGACTTAGTAATCATAGTCAAATCATATATACTTGGCACACGTCACATAAACAATAAGGTTATTGTCCTACTTTACACAAGCGAAACCAAGCAATCAGGCTAATCACAATATTTCAAAAGAATTATTACAGTATTGTTTATTGTCTTTCAAAGAGAACCGTTAATTGATGTATTCATTTTTTTAAATAATGATTCGATATTAAAATAGTTTCATTACGATCGACTTTGACCAGTTGGAGAATTCTAATGAGTCCTTGATGTTTAATAGTTCCAAACATTACAATGACAGACATGTTTTTAATTTAGTCGATGGGAATGCTCACAACACATATTCTTCTATGGTGTACATGACCCAATTAAATCTCCACTAATTTAAATTATAGGCCATTGACAAGTGTTGCCGATTAAACGATTACTCTCGAAATGCGTCCGGTTGAACGTGTCAGTGTATGCTTGGTCAACCAGAGTCAACTTTAAATCTGTTAAATTAATGGCATCAGTAAACACGACTGTTTTCTTTTCATTAAAAAGTATATGTGATTGTCATGGATACTACATGATGTACGAGAACTCAAAGGCACCCAAATTAAAGCATTCGGTGATACCTGACTATAACAGGTGAATTATCAAATACTGGTGACCTTTCTTGTAACTTACGGGTTATTGTTAAACACATCGTCGACTCTAGAAGAGGTCATTTGAAGAGGTATATGGTGTTAAAATCAATATAATTGTAAACCGGTTGTACTTCCGTAGGAAATTAGTGGAGAAAGATGGCAACACAGAGCATTTAAGGCTTATGACAGAAAGACTTTGAAACAATTTGTATTTCCTTCTCAAAAGTTCAAGGAAAAATTTCAAAGTCTAGTAAAAGACCCCAAAATCAATGTTATCTATATGTCCATAAATATTTGATTGTTCCAGCAATTTCTATAAACCTCTACATAATTTTGTTCTCATTGAAGATATCATTTGATTAAAATAAAGATTAAGTGGCCTATTGCATCAAGAAAAAGGTAGTACATGTACAGGTCATATTTTAGCTCTAGAAATTATTGGTCAATAGATCAAACTAATAACTGCATGGACAAGTGCAGAATATTACAAGGCGTTCGTCATAGAACCTCTTTGAAGAATATATTCTAATTTCACATGCAAATAAAGACGTAAACATATAAAAAATGTACGAAAATGATTTTAAGAAGTAGCGGATCCTCCAAAAAGAAGAGTTAGAAGCATGACAAATAATTTAGTACGTATTCTTTGGTATTAATTGAATTCACTAGTATTGATTACGCGTGGATTGAACTTAAGATCTGAGTAGTATTTGTTGTGCGTGGATTGAACCTGATATCACAAACTGGCTAACAATTATTAAAGTACATATAAAAGTTAGACAAGAAGGAAGATTTATATATATTGTTCACGTAGAGATGCTGCAGGCATTCATATAATAGTCTTTTTTTTTCAAAAAAACATAATAATAGTGTTTATTTGTAATATACTCAACTGGCCCATGATACATATCCATACATCATGCGATACAAAAAAAATGTTATAGTGCGTAGCAAACGAACATAGTATTAATAAGAAGTAATATACACGAAAGGAATAATTATTGCTTTTTTCGGATATAGGTGAGATACAAGTATATACTGCACAGTAATCAAACAAACGGATTTAACGGTAGCACTAAAGTCTTATGTAGCAGGAGTCGTTGATAAAACAGTTTCTCTAATCTTTAGGGCTTTTATAGTAAACATTGCTAAATTAGTCATCAGAATTTTACTAGTATCATTGTGTATAAAGGACCTAAATTTTTCTAAAGTTGGATTTTTATATACAAAGGTTTGTAAGTATATAATAGTTAAAACCTGCATAAAAAATGTAAATGCTGCGAAATGGAAATAGAACAACATGTGGAGATGGCGTAAAGTTATTCCAAGTTTCATAAAGAGTACAACAGTGATCTGTAAGTAGCATGCGAATGTGGTACTTAATGAAATTTCAAGAACATGTTTAGCCACAATATCGACTGGTAACACTGATTTCCTATTAAATGTTAAATTTCTTTGGTTGAGTGGTTTACGATATAGAAATTAAATCTTTGTTAATAATAGAAATTTGCGAGACAATTCAATGAGACTGGAAACTAGGGAAACAAAATCTCAGCATGGCAATTTATTGCCTTTTTAGACTGAAAGTTCATTTATCTTTCACATTAAAACTGTCGATGTAGTGATTTTGTTTCAGTTTCAGCTGCCAGTAAAAAGTCGTCATATATCTTAAAGAACGTATGAAGTGTAGGTGCGAAGCAATACAACCCATTTGACTTCAAGTCAAAATGACATTGGCCTGTCAACTCCATCTTTGTGTCTCACAAGCAATATACACGTGGATGTTTGTAAAAGTTTAGTCAGCGGAACCCAATGAATCATATAAACTTCTTTGTACCTTTATGGGTATCGTATATGTAAGAGTTACGCGAAGCTTCATGCAAAAAACATATTTGCAGGTTGAGTCATAGTGACTTTGACACTTTGTTCTTGCAGCTACAATCACCAGGCTTTTGTCTTATTTTCTTTGAAGTTATTGGGTTGAAACTAAAAACCTCGGTATGAACTGATGGATAAAGCCATAGCATCATACGTCCCACAACAAACAGGTGCATTCAAATGGAAATAAGTGTTTCTTGCATTTCCATGGCTACTTTATTGAAAATTCAATGGTTAATAATGGTTTGGTTGTTTAAAGCAGCAAATGTTCCATTGAAACCAAGTTAATATGATTACGAATTTAGCTTAACATTTGACCTAGATATGTGATCTTAATAAAAAAAATGAAATATCGGTTTCTTTGTTTTAAATTATCCATGGTCTTTGCTTAAAATGATATACGTTGTATGTTTCCTCACTAAATTCCTAAAAAATACAAAATTCCAATCGACGGCAAACACTTGACATCACATCAGAACCCAGCATCCATATTAACTTTTCGTAGCGATAGGTGACCACATCATCGGCTGTAATTGCCATTTACACCTTATTGGTATTCGTTGTCTCCCAGAAATCTTAAAAAAGGCAATGACGTCAGGGGATCTAATATTGTAATGGTGGTGAGTACTACATCATCATTAGTAGTTGTTGGTGTTGTCATGTCTGGTTTCGCAGGCAGAAGTAATACTAGTAGTAAAAGAAACAGTTGCAGTGACAATAGTAGTAACTGTTATTGCTGTTGATATTATTATTATTATTATTATTATTATTATTATTATTATTATTATTATTATTATTATATTTACTGCTGTGATTACTATAATGCTGAGAATTTTTTTTCATGTTGATGATGACAGTAATGGCGGTACAGGAAACTACCATAGAGCAAGAGTATGCCAAGCTTTGAGGTCCACGAAAATACAGGGGGCCTACAAGCCAGTCCAAAGAAATTAATTTTTTAGCTATCTAAAGGAATAGACAATATATCACTCATCAAATACCGTCATTTTGGACTTGCAAAATTGCTATTAACATTTCAGGGGCCCATGGGTAAGCTTTGTATAGGGGCCCAAATGTCCTAGCTGTTACCATTTCAGAGGCCCATCGGTAAGCTTAACGTAGGGGTCCAAATGTCCTAGCTACGCCACTGACCCGAAGAATCATTCTGCTTAAGCGACAGTGACCATTTAGTTCGTATTTTGTCATTTTTTTGTCCGAATGCTGAGTGATAGTTAAATGAGGCAATATATCAGATTGCTGTTTCCCATATCTGTAAGTGTCATTTTATATATAATAGAGCAGACAATACCTTTCTCAGACGACAGTTACGTCGCAACTTTATAACATAGCATACATTTATACGGTTGTACATAAGTGTCATATAGGTTAAATACCATTATAACATATACTGATGCAATTTGGACGTTGTTGTTGTTGTTATTCTTGTTGTTGTGCTTGTAGGCAAAACTAGGATATCTAATTCACTACCGTATATATTTTACTTGTCGTGCAAGTGTATGTCTTTCCTTCTTTCACCAAACGTACGTAATTTTACGTCACTGAGTCTTTTCATTGGCAGCTGTCAATAAATATTTTATATTTACATGTTCTCCCTTGTATCAGCAAACCAACATATTAGAATATTTTTCCTGTAGCAGGTGAACATGACGTGATAGGAAGTAGAAATCTGTGTTTTCAGTGTCTCTCTGTCATTGCCCGGATGTTGATGAGGCTGTAAAAGATCTCGCTGACATGGACAACACCTTTATCAAATGCATCCTCTATTCGTTTATCAATCTGTTTGATACTGATGGAAGGAGGAGCAATGCCTAATCACAGTTCATGGTTCCAACAACAACAGCTAAGCACAAAAGCAGTAGCAAATGGAGCTATTAATCTCAACATTTTTCCAAATGTTGGGCATCATTTTCTATTTAAATTTATCTCTCACAAGAATGCATTTGTTTTCCTAATTTCAGGGAAACACTAAACATTAGTTACCCTGATTTCATAACATACAGGAGAGAACTCTGCATAATATTATCCTTGTACTGTTGATATTTCTATGTAGCATAGGTTTTTTTTCTTGTTTCCGATCATTGACTGATACCAATATTAATCCCATATCATTTATTAAAGGATAATATGGGGTGTTGTGTGTAGATGTTTTCATGGTGATATTAACCGATACAAAATGGTATTTTGCGTGGACGTTTTCACTGTGATAAGGAGTAAAACAGCGAATGCTTAAAGCAATTTTGCAATATAACTAAATTATGGAGAAATAATTTGAAGACGGTTCCTGTAATATGCAAAGTATTTGACTTTCCCTTAATTTGTATCCAAGTTTAAGAAATAATTTCAGAACAACTGTTAAAAGATCGATTTCTTTTGCAGAATATTTTCCTTTTATTGAACCTTTTTCACAGGTCTCGTCTATTTTAACACATTTACAAAACCAGATAAATATTAGAAAACTCGATGCGGAGCACATTTGTTAGTTCTACATCAAGAACATAAATGTGCCAATTGAAATAGTTTCAATCCGTAACAGAACTTTCTCTCCTAAAAGATGCCTTTTTTGTCACTCTTCTAGCGATATGATTTTTATCCCCTCCTAAAAAAATAAAGATACAGAAACGTAATTTAACAAGTCAGAGGAAAATAAAAGTGAACATACGAATTAATTAAATCAAAAAGGTGATTATGGTGAAATATTTTAAATCATACCCTAACAGATTTGTCATAGCTGTAACATGTATTGGTTTTTATCCAATGTTGTTTTACTAACATAACTAATTGTATAAACAATTATTCAAATGGATTTTAAGAAGTGGGCAAATTAATTATTGTTTAGACTCCGTTATACTTTTACTCTACCGTTTATATGTGTATCTTCACTTGCCTGGGGAAATTTTACACATTTATTTAACGCAGTAATGTACTCCATTATCTCAGTCTCTAGGGAGTTTATTCCCAATATCTCGTGTACTAGCCACACCTTGTGAACTTGTTATCTTTAAGCGCCGCAATTTTGATAATGAACTGTCCGCGATCAGTAAATCTATTACTCCACACTTCCATCACCATTTACGAAAACTACACACGCGATCTTAACAAAAGTTAAGATCGCTATGTTTCTGTGTTCTTGATTTACACACTGGAGACAATAAAAAAAAAACAAAACGATAAATCAGAATCTTTTCATAAAAACGTTTCCTATTTTTCGTACTCAGTATCTATTGTGGAAATTAATTTTGAAAGTATCTCTTACAAAGGAAAGCATAAATGTCTATTTTATTACGCTAAAGGAAATCGAAACAGTAATGAATCAGCCTTTGTAGGAAATGACTTTAAAATTATATATTAACGATTATTTGTTTTGTCTTACAACCTAGTATAATACATTTAGTGAAATAATAACTCAATTTTAGCATTGACAATTTTTTCAGAGAAGTTACCATTTCTGCCATTATAATGTTATTCGTCGTGTTTGCTCTGTAGCAAATATTTTTGTCATTTCCACAATGACAAAAATAAAACTGACGATAATAGACATTTCTAAATTGCCTACGTAATCTCTCATTTCTCTACTTTTCTTTCTTCTCTACAAGATACAGAATGTTAAAGGAATATAGTCACTTGGAGAATAGTTCTAGTTAATGATAATATTACAACAAATTGTCTATAGGAGAATAGTTCGAGTTCATGAGAATGTTACCACAGCATTGTTCATAAGAGAATAGTTCGAGCTAATGAGAATGTTACAGGATATTGTCTATAAGAGAATAGTTTGAGTTAACGAGAATGTTACAGAAATATTGTTTATAGGAGAATCTTTCGAGGTAATGAGAATGCTACAGCATATTTTATATAGGAAAATTGTTCGAGCTAATGACATTTAAGATATGTTACGTATTATTACATATGAATATGAAAACTATATATAACCATATATATATATATATATATATATGTATAACATATACAACACTATATATATATATATATATATATATATATATATATATATATATATATATATAATGGTTCTCTTCCCAAACCTATTTAAATATCTACCTTTTACATTTCCCTTTAAAATATCAGCTTCCTGGACTAAAATATTGTCTCTTAGTCGAAATTATCACCTATCTGTCCGACAGTCTCTTACGTCCCCAAAAATCAGTACTTTTCCTTCTTGTATAGTTTAATTCTTCCGCAAACCTCCTGTCTTAAAAGAAAACGCAAAGTCTTTTCAACACCTTCAAATACAACTAATGGCGATTTATATTTCTGTCGTCACATTCTTTACAGCAAAAGAAACTTGTTATCTGCATGCAACGTTTTATGTTGCCGTTCCTTTATAGAAATCATCCGAACAATTCTAAATCGCTGGAGAAAACTTCCAAATATTTATCTGCTAAAACTGTCATGATTTTATCCTATTCAGTGAGTCTTTTATGGTCCCCTCCATTATGCATTTATTGTCTTTGAAGCCACTAAACACAGCACTGATCTGCCTCTCTGATCGCAGAACTTCTGGTATAGCCTAAAGTGAAAGCTTCAAATATGATCCTTATAGATTATGAGAATTCTTAAATTGCATTCGGACGTAATATTTCCCAAGGAGATCCTCGTATCTGCTATAAAGAAACATAAACATGGGCATTAGTGTCAATCTAATGCTGATTTCGTCCCTCGAGGGATGGGCTAAAGCAAATTGTTGTTCATTTTCCTATTTACAATCTCTACATCAGAAAACAGATATATCGTGTGGCAGTTTGGCTTATCCAGATCTTTTATACGTCTATCCGTTGGGATTTCGTCTTATTATAACGACTGTCTCTGATCTAAGAAGACCAAGTTTTAAGAATATTTAGCGTTTAAGACAATAAGCGATTAGCAGCATTAATAACATCCATGAAGGATAATAATGCAGTTTCTGCTGTTATTGACAGCAGCTGATAAATGTACAAGACATTATCGTGGTGTACAGTTTGCTCTCTGAAGTATAAATTAACATCAATACCAACTGCATACATTACGTCATGCGATCTAGATCTAAACAATTATCTTCCAGGTAACATTATAGCAGAGTCTAGAATACAATGTTGTCAGCGAAGGCAGCGGAAATTTCCTTTACATTAGACTGAAATTCACAAATAAGAGCATTTCAATTTATCTTTGTAATAACATGTATCACCATTTGGCAAAAGCGGCATTCGGAGTATGATCCAAGACAGCTTGATTTTATACATCACCAATACCGTCATATATGCTCTCTGTTACCTTTATATTTGATCCCCTTTCAATTATGATATAAGCAGTCACACACACACACACACACACACACACACACACACACACACACACACACAT
>JAECUM010052681.1:0-14852 GCA_016617855.1 Megalonaias nervosa
TTCTGTGGATATCATATGCAAAGCGTTCGGCACGAGAATCTAGGACCAAAACCGTGTTTACGATGTGGTGTTGGGATTAGAGGAGAAACTCAGTTGTGTGTGCAATGCGGCGGTAAAAAAAATACAGAGAACTAAAACGATATTATGATATAAAAAATAACGCCGATGGCATCGAATCTCCCATAAAAACCGCCGAAGATTATGTCGCCAGATTTTCAGAATAATGATTTAGGCAAATAATATTATTATACAAATGGAATAAAATAAATTAATGAAACATCCTATCATCAAGAATTATGAGACATCTCGTGATGGTGTAATTAGGCACTGTCGATTGAAAAAACTAGTCGATTATGTCATTAATGCTGGTTATCTCATGTTCTGTGCTGGAAAAGAAAGATATATCTCACATAGATTTATCTACGAGTGTTATTATGGACTGATCAAAGACGGACTTGTGATCGATCATATTAATTCTGATCCAAAGGATAACTCTTGAAGTAATTTGCGAGCTGTTACACAGTCAAAATTGAAAATTTGGAAAAAATGGCAGTAATAATTATTGTAAGAGCACAAGAGTTATTAAGTCTGTAAATGTAGAGACAGGCGAAGAAATTATATTTCAATCAATGAGTGCAGCTTGTAAATATTTTGGTATTAATCCAGCTTTGGTATATCCTATCGCAAATAATATAACCAAATTGCCATTTTCAAATAAATATGAGCAGCGAATTATATTTAAATATCAGACGTATAAAGAGAGAGAGATAACTCCGTCAAGCAAAGCTCTCTCTGATAGATAATTAAGCAGTTGTCCCGCCTGTTACTGCGTAATATTACATGACCGTCGCGATTTAATTTTGTGTGTGTGTGTATGTTTTATATTCAGTAACTTAATTGTCTGTAGTCAGTGGATCATTAGAATTTGCAACAGAAAATGATATTTGCAGCTTTTGATTCTGATAAATTCAGATCGTTCACAAGTTTGATGTACATTATCTTGCGTGAATTCCAGTAAGTTATTTTTAGATCTTCACTATAATAGACCTGTATGTGCATTCAATACGCCGCTCAGTAGGTCACGCGACATCTGTTTACAAACGACATCCGGCAGATTTATTTTAGAAATTAAAATAAATTGGAGTTTATTTATTCAGCATAGGTAACTTCATAATAATTTCTGAAACGTATAATGTATGGAGAGTTCGTGGCGCAGTGTTAGTGTCGAATTCTCGTATTCGAGGTCTTGAGTTCTATTCCCGTAACCGACACGTTGTCAACGGTAGGCGTTATGATGACAATTTTTCTAATAATAACTGGGGGCGGAGCTCCATGTATACCTCCTCACCACGTCCAACAACGTGATGAGTGCTGTTTTGCACTCTCCCCGGGGTTTGATATGGGGGGGGGGTACATGAAAGCCCTCAAAAATAAACAGTAGCGATAATGTGAGCTCTCAACCTCACTGAAGGGAATACCCCACACAAAGACGTTCAGAAAGAATGTCACCAGAAAGAAAAAAATCCTCATGGGGTACCTGTGGGCGATAAGAAAGGTCTTAACAAAAAAAAACTTAGGGGTGTCCCATAACCGCCATAAGAAAGGCATCAATGGATGGACCCAAAAAACTGGACCTCATGGTAAAGGATAAATGAAGGGACCCCGTGGAATGGTAACCACTCATCATCGCTACTGTTTATTTTTTTTATTCAGATTCAGAAATATTTTTATTATTATTCTGATTCAAAAATATTTTTGTTATTAAGATTCAGAAATATTTTGTTTTTATTTTAAATAATTTTAAATATTATATATAAAGAATTCTGAAAATATTAATGTTATTATTTCTGCGATTGAAAAATTACAACATCACGGTATAAAAATATCTGATGAACTTAATCCTGAGAAAATTATGTGCGATTTTGAATCATTACAACAACGAAAATTTGAGAATAAATATACATTACCAGCTGATTACAGATTCATAAAGTTGGTTCAGCAAGCAATGTTACAATCTTTGGCAATAGTTACAGATACGCAGGTGAAACAATTTGTTCCCCTCGCAGACGCAATCGAAAAAATTAGATCAGAACTGTCTCATGAATACGAAACAAAACACAAAAGATTTGATTGCTTCGTATAAGACAGTTGAGGGAGATATGTCTGCTTGTGAAGTCGGTGATGATTGTGAAAGTGAAAACAAACAGTGACTAGTGCCAACGAAACTGACGCTAAAGAAAAACCTTGATTATGTCAAGAGGGATAATTCATTTCTGACTACAGTAAAAAAATATTTTTTTAAATATTTTTATTCAGATTCTATTCAGTCAGAATCAGATTATAATAATAATATCTATTCAGAATCAGATAATAATAATCATAATATTTATTTTATTCTGATAATAATATTTATTCTGCATCAGATAATAATAATAATATTTATTTTATTCTGATAATCATATTTATTCAGAATTAGATTATAATATTATTTATTTTATTCTGATAATAATATTTATTCAGAATCAGATTATAATAATAATATTTGTTTTATTCTGATAATAATATTTATTCAGAATCAGATTATAATAATAAAATTTATTTTATTCTGATAATATTTATTCAGAATCAGATTATTATAATGAAATTTATTTTATTCTGATAATAATATTTATTCAAAGTCAGACTATAATAATAATATTTATCTTATTCTGATAGTAATATTTATTCAGAATCAGATTCAGATAATTTATTTGACAAATTTTTTTTCCTGGTGTTCTACGAAAGCACATAAAGATTTATAAGCAATGAGACATTCCTCAAATCCAACAAGTGTCCGGTTTGGTCAGTAAGTTTGAAATGTGTCCTTGATAATAGCGGTTTATGAGACTTCAAATAAACAACATTGATTGGTTCTGATACAATTAAGAATCCTGGTGAAACTTGCGGCGTGAACGAATATTAAATGTATCCTTGCTGGGCCTGATTGGATTTTTCAAGGTCTACTTGGTAACTGCCATCAATGTCGTCACAAACAAGGTTGACCGCGATCGTCGACGTTATATTTACAATACTTGGTGATATATGACTGCCACCCCCGTATGGATCATTGTTGTGTTTGAGTATACCTGGCGGTGGCGTTATTTTTCTGCATGATTCTATTATCGCTGGAAAATACTCATCGATAATATCGTTGACCTTGACAATATTTCCGTAAAATTTGAAATTTGGTAAATCAGCCTCAGATACTGCCATTGTTTTTAAAATAATCTTGTTTGGTATCACCAGTTGAATCAATAACAGACTGTACAATTTTACGGTTTGTAGATTTCAGATCATCCTCGATTTTATTTATATGTTTTATTTGTGAAATAATTTCCTGACGAAGTTTCTCATTGGGATATTCATTTACGTATTTGGTAAATTTCTTGCGTAGTTCACTTATACTAGCTTTATACTCGACAATAATATTATTAAAAAATTCTTGGACTTCGTGAAATTCGAGATAAGGACCATCATAGCCGTATGGATCAAAATCCCAAACTAAGCGTAATTTATCACCGGTGATAGAAACAAGAATCGCTTTGACATCTCCCTCTGGAGTCTGGCTAATATAACCCAACAATTGAGGGATAAAACCGCGATATAAATTCCATTTATCTACTACTCCAATTTACTTTTTTTTTCTGAAGTGTAATCAGCTCGTTTAGGTTCTGGTGGTCCTATATAAATCGGCGGAGTTTCTGGCTACCCAAGTACAGTTCTGATCGACGACTGATAAATATCTACAGCGTAGTCGGTAGAATTTATTTCTATCGCAGATGACAGCTTTGGGTCGTGAACAGTAATAGCTATCTTGGATTCCTTGCCCGTTATAGATTTGATTCTGCGCTGCAATTCATCGTTGATCTGCTCAATCTGATAACTGCCAGTGGGAATACTTACAACTTGCCAATCTGAAGTTCCATCTGGATTATTTTCATTTGCAAATATCAACGAGTTGTTTGCGGGTAATCCCCCAAACGATTTTGATCTAATATTTGGCCAACTATAATAAACTCGCAATTGTGCTAGCGCTATTTCTTTGGCTGGAATTGCAGTTGGAAAGCTAACGCTGAACTCAGGATTGGTTGAACTTGCTGATGTCATTGTGGTTTTCAACGATGTTGTATTAGTGACGATCTGTTGTAGTAATTCCGTTTACGACATTATTATTCTAAACGTTGATTTTAAATCAGGATTTTAATTCCCGCTTTATTCTAATTTCCGCTCCTCTTCGCTATATTAATTCTACATCCAGGTTATCAATGGGTTTTTCTGTTTTTTCATCACATACATCGTTGTAGGCCCTGATTATCGTATACTCGTGTAATTTTGCATTTGTGCATGTAGATATCTTCTTTGCGATGATGTGGAAAATACCAGCGATTGTTGTTGCGGCTGAAACAGAT
The DNA here is from genome assembly GCA_016617855.1 of Megalonaias nervosa. Lineage (NCBI taxonomy): Eukaryota > Metazoa > Mollusca > Bivalvia > Unionida > Unionidae > Megalonaias > Megalonaias nervosa. Next base: position 4,449 of record JAECUM010052681.1, read on the forward strand.
TGTTGCAACCGCAGGCGATACCATCGTTATCGTTGATAATATCACGCCGGTTCCAGCGATGACAGCGGACGCTGAATAAACAACTACGTCAACGACAACTACACGTCTGCGATATTTTTTTACTTTGTGTACTCGTCAATGATATTTTTTATTTTGGTTTGACACTGAGATACTTGATTATATATGTAATGTTGAACGTCGATTGGGTTTTGATCCATTATATTTTTATTAAGTAATTAATTGAGGTGTTTCAGCGACAAATTCCAGACATCACCAGTAAGACGCTGCGGTTAATTTTTTATCAGATGGTTCCAGTATAAATATTTCTTCTGCATCATTATTTAACATAATAGACACAGTTCCAGAAAAATCATCGGTTTATGGATACGTGGTAAAAATCCTAAATTTTGCAGAGCTGAACACGGACAGCCTGTACACGCCAGTCACTTCTGCGGTATGTCTGATAGTGTTATTTTACTGTGACCATGTTGATGATCCTGATGATACTGTGTATACTTATTGGATGATCTGCTTGTGATGAATTTTAATCAGATTAGTTTTTTTTTAAACTATATTAGGAATTCCACTGACAATATCGTTGAGGCTTGTGTTAATTTCGGAGAGTCTTACGTCAACAACCGCTGGACTTCCAAAAAATTCATTAATAGCTCTGTTTATATTTCTGCGACAATATAGAAATGTTTGTACGTGATTAGAAAATTCAGTTCTAAATGCAATCATTCCATCGTTGATTGTCGTCAACGAAGTTGTCATCGGGACGTTGCTATCGTCGATGTATTTCTTCGTTTCAGCGTCAAAATCAGATTCTGGTGTTCTGAGATTATTAATTCCATTGTTGTTCATGTCGAGAAATGCATGCATCATACCACCGTTAACTGATATAAACTTGGATTCTTGATCATCGACATATTTTTTTGTTGCAACGTCTGTGTCCACGGACGGATTTCCAAGACTGGTAATTTTGTTTCGATTCATGACAATTTTACCAGTGAATGCATCACCGGTTTTCTTAGTATAATTGTTGATTGAATTACCAGAGTCCTGTATTCTACCGTTTTCTTCAAATATAACAATGTTGTCTTTGAGCGCGTTTGTAATTCGTACAAAGATGTCTGCTAACTGGATGTTACTTGATGTTAATCGTCCTTGTTTATCCTGAAGAATAACGACTTCATTGCTATCTACGCTTGCAAAATTTAAAAGATCATCGATGTCATTCCTGAGCTGATCAAGAGTTGCATACTTGGATAAATCACCTTAATGAGTTTTAGTCTTAGCTGATCTTCCGTAAGTATCTACCATTATATCTTTAAAACGTTGGACGACGATGTATACTCGTGCACGACTCTATGAGGTGGTGTTGTTGATGATGATACAGCGTCGAGCACAGCGAGTACTTCACTGCCACATATTGGCGGATCAGTTAATCTTTGTGTTGGTAATGTTGAATACCAGATTGGAGCGATTTTATCGCCGCTCACATATTTTAAAAACTCTTTTGGTGGTGCCAACCCATACGAATCAAAATAAACAATTCCACGTGGATCAATCGCGTATGCAACCCATTGAGTCTTGTCCGTCGAGATTAATAATACCAGTTTCTTTAGTCTTTGGATTTGATGGTAACTGATCACGCATAAAAACACCTCTGAAGTTTTTGATGTTTAATCGCTCAGCAGCATCGAGTAAATAAAAAAAGGACATGGGGAGAATCAACGATGTGTCCCGGGAAGCCTTAAACCCTTTCCGTACCACGGTGGAGTTCCTGGCAGTCTTAGACCCTTTCCCTTTGTTGGAAGTTTTTATTCCTTGTCCTGTTGCTTCTTTAGTGCCATTCCAGCAGCAATTCCAACAGCACCAAGTGCTGCTGCTGTTGCAACAGCTGGGGCTGCAGAGGCTGTCAACGCTGGTATAGCTGCGAGAAGTGGAAATATTCCACCCGCCTTAGAGATGTCTTTAATGGCACCCGCAGAAAGATTAAGTCGTATGCCGGTCTTTGATTGTTTGTCTTTATTGAAATGCCTGAGTTAACGTTCTGTCAGTGATAGTTTATAAGAACCACCTGTGATTTGTTCTTTTTTTAGTGATATTTTTACTCCACAGTTTTCTCTTGATATTGATTGTAGTTTTTTAATCTGACCAGGAGTCAGACTGACACTAACATGATGATATGACATTTATAATTTTATGAGCGATCTAATTGCATGTTTTGTACTGGGGAATCAATGACTCTCATTCGTCCACCAACACCTTCAAGTAGCATTGTTTTATCGCTGAGTATAACAGCGACTGCTCTATAACAATCAGCGGGTAGTCGAGCTATATGAGCTCGAAAGTGTATATCAATGACATTGTCTGAACAAATCCAAGTGTTCCAGTGAGAAATAATAGATCGGATACAGTGTTGTAAAATCCCGCTGAGATATCTGCAAACCAGAATCAACATTTTAATCACGCCCCATAAATGTCATCAACCGATGATAAGCACGTGCAACATGATTATTCTCAAAATTCAGCAACACTTCTTGAGAAGGTTCTTGATGTCCATTTATCCTCAAAGAAACTTCACTAACTCCAAGCGTATCAAACCCCATTGGATTTCGTTCCTGAGAATCTACTCTGGCATTTTCCTGAAACGCGATGAATATATGTCGTGCTGCTGACACCCCCTGCCTTGATGCTATCTGCCACGTAAATAAACGAGCAGTATTACTTTGAATACTGTCTGTGGTCATCGTCAACCATAACAATGTTGATTTACCACCTTGATCCATGAAAGAGAGTAACCGTTGTTCTTCGGCAAGTGATAGAGTCATTACTGGTATCCACAACGAAAGTTTCGTTAGTATTACTTTACCTGCATCAACGCCAGCAGCACGCCATATTGCATCATTGTCGGTGGCTTTTCTAACAAGTACCACGTTGTGTTTAGCACCAAATATAAATTTTCTAACATTTCTGCAGAATCCAAATATATGTGATAGTGGAATCGCGCATGAGAGCTCTTCATTACCGTTCAACATTGTTCGACGTGATGCGAATCCCAAGTAGAAGTTTTCATTCATTGATGCAACTTCAGTTCCAGCTGCATTCATTGTTACGTTTCTGCTTTCTGGATGATCAGTTGTATCCGTTGCAAACATCATTGATGGACCAGCTGGTCTCGAGTAATCATTCATCGAAATATCTTGCAAGGCCAAGTATTGTCGTGGCAATATCGACGTTTTCCAGGCATGATTCAGTATTATTTCCGTCAATGATATATGTGGCACTGTTAAATAACGCCATGATGCCATTATTAACAAAACCAACCCGATCACCAATTCCGTATGCTGTATCATCTGCTTTTAAAAGTCTACCTTTGATCTCAATGAATGCCTCAGCTGGCAAGAAATATCTGCTTATGTCCTGAACTTGTAATTCGATTTTTCCTCGTGCGTTAGGTACATGTACGTCATAAGAATAATAATGATAATCGCGCACAGATTCATCCTTGAGTACTGGTGCGTCCATGTTAAATGCGGGATCAGATACACGTTTGAACATCTTTATTATTATCGTTATCGTCTAACACGAAGACCACTTCCTGCTATTAAACTAGCAGTTATATTTTTTTCTTTTTCTGATAGTGGTACACCAGCCAACTCTGCTAGTTTTTGATTTGCAGCTTGATTTATTATTTTACTAACATTTGCAGGCATCACTTTAGTGCTGGGTAATTTTACTGGTTGCGGCTTTCGTCTTATCAATTGTGTTAGTCTATCCCGGATTGCCGAAAACGCTTTCTCGGCAACATCACCAACAGCACGAATACCTTTTTTTTTTTTTACAAACAACGTCAATAGCTTTCATTCCCAGTTGTTTTACACTCGGTCTTGCTTTTGGGGCTAACCTTCTGAATAAACCCTGAACAACATCACCGAGTCCATCACCGTGGATCGTTTTGTAGGTTGGTAATCGCGGATTTATCGCCCTGACCATGATCAGTCCACGCTGAGCATTATGTATGATCATCTTATTTTCTTGTCACTGATCTAAGTGCATACCCTCAATCAATCACTCCGGTAATTATCATCAACAATTTCATCGATGAGAGCCTGGTAAACATTAATATCCATGATACCGCCTGTAAATAATCTCTGACAAATTGCGGCTGCTTCATTGATGATTTCTGGGGAATTATTACCAGCTCGTTTTCCACCGATTAAAATTTCTAGTCGATCAACATCAGCAAGGACATTATCGGGACATGGAGTAATAAGACCACATCCCCTGGTACCTGTACCAAGACCACTTACAGTTGTTTCTTCTTCCTCAATACGATATGGGCTGAACATCAATTTTCTGATGATGACATATATCCCGATAAGGGCTTTCTTTTAGGCTCTTCGACTTGTTTCTCAAAATTTGCAAAATCATCTTTATGTTTACTGGTGATTCTAGATATACCACGAGACTTTCGAAATACAAAAGGAGCACAATTTATTTCTGAAACACAGCGTTATCTGGATCTAATAAATTATCGCGACGTTGATATCCACTTGCGGCAAGCGCTATGGGGTTTTCTCGAAGTATCCTACGACCTTCTTCGGAAAATCGGGCTGGTGGTTTTGGTCTTGGTTTTGGCGTAACAAGATCCCTTACATCGCCAACCTCCTCACGAACTTTTTCAACACTCTCAAGTACTTGTTGTACTTCTTGTAATTGTGGCTGAGCCGCAGCTATTTCAGCCGGAAGTTCTCGTAGAATCTTTTTGGTTTTTTTATTTCGCTCGGCTATTTTCCCAGTTGCTTCAGCGGTTTTCTCCAGCGTGGGAAGAAGACCTTTAGTAGCCTTTGTAACCGGTTTAAATAATTGTTCTGCGCTTTCTGAGAATTCCACCTGAGACTCTTGACGCGCTTGTAATTGCTGCTTGACAGAATCACGGACGGGTAGATATTTCTTAATTGCCTCTAGTTTTTCTCGAGCTAGTTTAGCTGAATGTGGTTCCATTATTGATATAACAATGATTTAATTACATCAGCAGAGAGGGTGGCGACTAACGGTGAGTGTCCGACGAGTAAACGAACACGCATAAAAATTTGAAAACACGCGCATCAAAAATAAAATAACAAAATGAGCTAACACAATTTAGAGAGACTCTCGGTCGGTTAGAGGCTTTGGTTTGGCGTTATTGACCTTGTATTTCATTTTCGTAGGAACCTTTATTTTGAGAAAACAACGGATAACCAATTAGAGTCTGTTCATCCTTTCTGCTGCTAAACCCGCTTCGCTTACTTAACTCAAAAATGTGGGAGAAAAAAAGTATTAAACTGTCCATCACGAACATACAGTGTCAATGCAGATAAGCGCATGGCAGTCTATTGTAATGCAGACACTCCCATTTCCGTTACTGTTACCACGCAGTATGGCTCTTGCAACCCACCCCAGGACAAACGTGGAAGCTATGCTAATGAGATATCATTACCTTATATTCCTATCAATAATATATTCCTATTATCAGTTTGTTCGAAACGTTCGGATCCGTCAAATATATGGAAGAAACCGATGTTGCTCTGCGGATAATAAAATTTTGAAAACGAGCATGAAAAAGATTGTGTACATTACAGAACTAGCCTGTACACAGAACTCCAATAAAAACGTCTTAACACCTTGTTATTTTCATCAACAGCACAACTAACAGAATCAACCACAGCAAAAGAAGGTACATTTTGTTCTAAAGACAGCTAACTTTAACAAGGCTGTGTTTTGTTTTTCCTTGCTTTTTATAAATGATATGCAGAATACACTCTTCCATATACAATAAAAGCATTAAACCTATTGGTTTTGTTCTTGTTTATATGATTTTTGATTTATCGCAACTGCGCAAAATTAAAGAGAGAAAGAAAAGACGAAGAAAATGAAATAAAATTGCTATTTTTTTGTTTTATCTCCTTTCACTTGAGTGATCTTCTCTTCATTTCTTTCAAAGAAACTGGCGATTGTCTATGATTAGTTTGAAATTTCATGATAACTGTTACTTTACTGTAAAATTTTTATTTCACCTGAACCTTAATAAAACGCCAGTAGATTTTAAGTTTAGTAACTCAAATGAAAATTTTCTTGCAGCAACAGAAATGATGACAAAATCAACCGCTATGCTAACAGGTAATATAATTATATACTTACGTCACATAATGAAAATCAGGTCTCTACGTTAATAATTTACTAATTCTTCGTAATAAATGATGTAATATTTATGTGTAAGGTGTGTACTGAGAAAATATTTGTTCCGCATTGCTCATGAAACATATTTACTGACAGGTATTGTTCTTTTCAGGTTGTTGGGTTGTTTTGGTTAACTTTAATTACGAAGAAGATCATACCTAGGTTGTCCTGGCGTTTAGATTTTTATATTTTGAATAAAAAGTTTTTGCACTATGCTTATCTAAACCGTGTTGTATTGCAAAATTTATGAAGCAGGGCCGTAATGGTCGGTGCGGTCATGGCGGTGCCTAATTGTGAAACTATCAACCTTTCGAAATAGTAAGGCTTTGTTATTTTTACCAAAAATCGTATCCTTCTCTACCACAATCTATGTATCAGAATGGTGATACAACTAAATTTTACTATCAGTATAAGTACTGTTGGGCCATATTTCTAATCAACAGGCGAATGGGCATGAGGAAACAACGGGCGACTATCACAAAAGTGCACAGTAGTTGTTACTGTCGGAATATGGTCCGTTTACATTATATAGAAGTTTAAGAATGCCAAATTAATAATTAGATCATCAGTAAACCCGCTTCGCCTGGACAAACAAAAGTGCCGGAGAACCTCCCTCCCCCCATTAAGCTGTCCAACACCAAGATACAGAGTCAATGCAAATTAGCACATGGCAGTCTATTGTAATGCAGACAGTCCCATTTACATTACTGTTACCGCGCAGTACGGCTCTTGCAACCCATCCTAGGACCAGAAAGGTTTAAATGTCAGGCTTTGGGAGTAATTAAAAGCACCTCTCCTATGAAACGAATGTGTACAATTTTTGTATCCACAGTCATCGTTTCATATTAACAGCTGGAATACTGTTCCTTCTGCCGTATCCATTACTGTATCAGTGGTGAATGTTCATGGTGGAAACAATACACTTTTTGATAGTGACGTTGTTAACACTCTCATCAAAATCCGATGCGCTAGAATTTTCTTCTAAGATCCGTTGTTCAAAAATAATGTTGTCCGTGTAAAATGCTCTGTTGATTTGGAAGTTCGGTTGATCTATGAATTATAATTTTCGAATACTGTAATATTACTTCAACTCGCGTCTAGAACTATTTTCTTGCGCTGGAATTGAAAGGTTCTGCGTCTCACCATAAGTAATTGAAAAAGCCAAAATTCATTTCATTCTTCTTTCATATTAGACTCTTTCCATTAAAATAAAAAATATTTAATACACAGAATCTCAAATGGGTAATGTTTTAATACTGAATTTATGAAAAGAGTTGAATAATACCCAGTTTCTTCTCGCCAAGGCTCGCAAACGCTGAAAATTATTCAACTGGTTTCATAAATTCAATATTAAATCATTATCCATTTTTCGCTGATTTTTGAAGTCCCTTATGTACACCTTCGTGAAACTGCATACATGTACATTTAAATGGTAGAAACTATGCTAATAAGATATCACTACTTTATGTTCTTTCAAAAAATATATCGCAATTATCAATTCTATGGAAACGTTCAGATCTCTCTGATACATGGAGGAAAGTGATATTAATTTACCCGACAATATGATTTTGTTATAGAACACGAAATAGATTGTGTACGTTATAGAACTAACCTTTACAAAGACCATTTAACTACAAAGAAAATGTCTTAACACTTGTTATTTTCAGCAGCAGCAGAAGCGTCAGAATCAACCATAGCAACAGAAGGTAAAAAGTTTTTTTTTACTAAAGATAGCTAACATTAGCAAAGTGTTGTATTTTTCTTTGCATTTTATGAATGATATACCGAATGTACCTTTTCATATGTACTAAAATAATTAAGCTTATAGGTTTAGTTTTTGTTTATATGACTTTTGATTTATTACATTATGCGCAGAAAGAAAGAGAGAAAGGAAAAACGATAGAAATTAAATAAATTGCAATTCTTTGTTTATCTCTTTTCACTTGAGTCAGTTTCTATTCATTTCTTCCAAAGAAACTGGCGTTTGTCTATGATTAGTATAAAGTTTCATGCTAATTGTTGCTTTACTGTAAAAATACTATTTCACCTGAACGTTCATAAAGCGCCAGCAGATTTTAAATTTAGTAAATTAAATGATAATTGTCTTGCAGCAACAGAAATGAGGACGACATCAACCGATATGTTAACAGGTAATAATATACTGATGTCACATAATGAAACTCAGGACTCCACGTAGATAATTTACTAATCCCTCATAATAAACGATGTAACATTTATGTAAGGTGCCTTGCGAGTACTGAAAAAGGTTTTTGTTCCGCATTGCTCGTGAAATTTATTTACAGACAGGTATTGTTATAGTGGCCAGTACGGTCATGGCGGTGCCGAATTGTGAGACTGTATCAACCTTGCGAAATAGTAAGGCTTTCTTATTTTTTACTCGAAAACGTCTCCTCCTCAACCACAATCTTTGTATCGGAATGTCTGTAGCAAACGAATTTTTTTTTTTTTTTTTTTTTTTTTTTTTTACGGCGACCGCCCTGTAATAGTTATATCTGCTTTATTCCATTCTGTTTTCTACTTTGAAAACCTTTGGCGAGATTCCATCGACTTATTTACTGGAACTATTTTAAAACTAGGTTTCAATTTGCCACTTACTTCATGTTTTGAACTCGTGTCATTTTCTGTGAGAGTATACTAAATTTGAACTCACCCCGTCATATATGTGACACTACAACAATATCGTTGTTTTTCTGACAAAAGTTTAGCATATGAGAAATTTGCTTTGCTGTAGCTATAAGGTTTTCATTTTTTTATTTTTCAACCTGAAGGAGTTGTTCAAAATTTGTAACTACCCTAATAAAGTTACTCATTTCAGGGTATTATTTAAAGTTACAAATTTTTCCAAACTCATCTAAATTCCATAATCTGCGTGTATGATCTGTCAGATGCAAAACACTATGAATATTCCAGATCACTGGAGAAAGAATCATTTAGACAGATTTAACTGTGGAAATTTTTAAACACAATGTGAACCAGTCTGTATCTTTTAATGCACAGATGGAGAAACAGCTTCAAAACTTTGGCAAAAAATTGACACAAGTATATGGCGCTCCGTTGTTCAGTTTCATTTTCTAATTTTCAATGCCACAACGGTATCATTTTTTTTTATAATCAATATTTATTGGAATAGTACACTTTCAAATATCATTTAGTACACCTTCGGTGAGGCTCTGACGTCTTTTTGATCCAGTAGTTTGTAATGACTTTCAAAATACCTCTTGGGGCTCTGGAGGCCGAGTGGCGGTAACCTTTGCAGACCACTGACATCTCACCTCTATCCGCATGGGTTCGAGTCTCGATTCGGTGAATGTAGATATGTGAAAAAGCTTGCCAGTAGCTTCCTTTGGGTCGGTGGTTCTTCCCGGGTTCTTTTTCATTCAAGATGTATGGCTATCAAGTGCTGAAAAATGGCGTTAAACCCACAAACCAAACCCAAGCACCTTAGGTCCAGCTAGTCTAGTAATTTTAAGTTTGGTTTTCAAAACACCCCTGCGTTTTGCTGGTCTAGAAAGTATTAATTCATTTGTGATCAATAAATTTGTATTTAGCGCATTAAGTTTTTAATTGTGATTTAATTAAATACACCCCAATCATATTGGTACAGTAATTTCTTATGCTTCTATTTTTAATAGTCTCGTATCCTTAAGTACGAGAACAAAAATATATAAATATGATCGGTCTAATACAGACAAGATATATCTAATATGAATATGTGTAAAACCGTGTTTAATAATATGCCTATTAAATTTCGTTGAACTTCTCTGTCTTTTGACCGCTCCTGTGGCCTAGTAGAGCGTCCGCCTCGGATGCGTGAGGTCGTGGGTTCGATCCCCGGCCGAGTCATACCAAAGACTTACAAAAATGGTACTAACAGCTGCCTCGCTTGGCGCTCAGCATTAAGAGGTTAGTGATAGGACTGGTCGACCTAGTGTCAGGATAATGTGACTGGGTGGGACATCATGCTACATGTCTGCGGCATGATGCTCCAGTGCTAGTAGACATCACTATAAACTGCCACAGTGCAGACATCGTAGCGATATGACTGAAAAATTGTTAAAGCTACGTTAAAAATCCAAATCACACACACAAACACACACACATGGGCGCCTGCAGCATGGGTCAAGGGGGGTCACGTGACTCCCCCCCAAATCATAC
>JAECUM010052683.1:0-10476 GCA_016617855.1 Megalonaias nervosa
AAAGGAAATATTGTCCCTTCCCAGCTCGTCAAGTGTGTCTATAAGAAGTTTCCATGGTGAATTGTTGAGTGGATAAATTGTGTTTTTATCAACTTGACCATAAGTGCATAACAAAGTTTGAGTCTGAGGTATCCTCAAACACTATCTTGATAGTCACTGACTAGTTCGTTCCTTTTAATTTTATCATCTTTTCCATTCTAAAGCAAGTTAAAATAATACTGTTTCAATATATTGCATGACTTCCTTTGGAGGGTCAGGAAGTACCATCAAAAAGTGAACGAACATAGTCAATGACAAAAATTTATATACTGTGATTTTTCCAACCATGGAAAGATTTCTAAAAGACTAATTAGCATGTAGTGTTTAATTGATTTTCTCTGTATGATTTGCTACAGTGGTATTGCTTTTCCGCAAATACAATCTAAGTGTAAAACAACCAGAGTTATTCCAAGTAATATGTCTTACTGATCGTAATTCTTCGCCACAACCCCTTTTTGCACCAGGCCACATGACCTGGGTTTTGTCAAAGTTCATCCCTATTCCAGAACAGCAGAAGAAGCTGTCTAGAATATTTAAAGCAGTGGTCTCATCGTAAGCTAATAAAAGAGCTGAATCATCACCATAGTGACTTATTGCATAACTTATTGAATATTCAGAGTTGTAAATATTTATACCTTTCATATCGTGATTGTTTGTTAGAGCAGCGCTTGATAACTCCAAAGCTATTATGAATATATATGAGGAAAGGGGACCACCCTGTCTGACCACACGCTACAAGGAAAAACGGAGAGTAGTGTCCATTACTTAGCACACAGCTTGATATAGCATGATAAAAGGTTTGAAACCATTTCAGGACAGATTGACAGAAACACTCGAAAGATTTTTCTATAGGAGACCATTCTACTGAATCCAAAGCTGTTTTGAAATCAAGAAGAACTAAGAAAAACTGCTGCTTTGACAATTAAATAAAATATGAGACGTGTACATTTGCAGATCGATATATATATATATATATATATATATATATATATATATATATATATATATATATATATATATATATATATATATATATATATATATATATATATATATATATATATATATAATGATTCTGTTTCACTTATTATCTGTTGTTTAGCCTTCTTTATTTTGTGAGCAATAGATAACGATGCCACTTTTAGATCAATATTCAAGAGAGAGATGGGTCGCTAATTTGTCAGATAAAAGTTTGTTTTTCCTTCTTTAGGTAAACATGTGATAACTCCTTGCTTTTGTGAAACTGATTGACTATTGCTTTTCGTATGCAAAAGGTCAATCCAGATAAAATATATAGAAATCAGCAGTGAAACCATGTAAGCCAGGTGACCTGCCATTCTTCGTGTTTTTCCGTGCGTATAGAGATGGCCTTCAGCTGCTCTTTCTCATCTGTAGATAATTTACAAGTAAAGGGATTTGTGGAGTCAAAAAAAGTATTCTAATGAGAGTTAGCGACTTGGGGAATTCTATTGGAATAAAGGTTTTAAAAACGTTTTCTGTTCAATTATAACACTATTCAGATCTGTTAATTCGCTTTCATCATCAGGACTAAACTTCGTTATCAATTATTCTTCTGTTAAATATTCATAATCATACAAACTCATATCATATATGGAATAACAGAGTAGTATTTTTTTCTAAGATAACTGGGGCGTTTCATGACACAGCATGGTCCCTATTTTTATACGACACAGTGAGCATGAACTCATACTCCTTTCTCCATCTTCCGTTTCTCCTCTTCCTCCTGCTGAAGTTGCTGTTCCGTTGTTCCGTCCCTTTCTCCTTGTTATACTACATCTTCAATCAAGGAGTGTTCCATCTTAAGGAGAATATTCCTTTTAATTCTCAATCTTCTCTGAACCAGACATTGATTAACCCTGTGCGTATGCGCCACAGCTTCGCCCAGTTTGCCACTAGTTGTCATAGCTGTTAACTAATCAACGATGGATGGTACAATTGGTGAACGCACTGCTTTATATGTTAGAAGCACAGATTTCAAGGAAAACACGCCTAAGACTAGGTTCGCGTACCTGAAAGAAAACACCCTCTTAGACAAAATTCAAGAGAGATTCGGTACATTTCTATTCCAAAGAAATACACGGCGGTAGAGGATGATCACTCAGGTTTGTTTTACCACTCTTTTAAGACATTCCTTTCTGAGATTAAGGCATATGCTTCTTCCAGACACTCTTTCATGTTTCTTATTGACCCATTCTCAAACATCAAACATTTGATTGTGTTGCACTTGATAGACACCCATAACAATGTTATCTGGTTAGCTAAGTGGCGAGCAAAACAGGAGACCAAGTATTGTTAGTATTTTGGATTTCTCACCCATGAGACAGAGAAATTTAGCTGTTTTGCTACCCTTACTTTTTTTTTTAACTCATCCGTTTGTCTCAGTCCGATCGTTTCAGTCATGTTGTGCACGAGCTAGGAACTACTTTTAAAAAGAATAATCTCCTGTGGTGTTCTGCTGTGCCTGAAGGAGTTATAAAATCAAACAATAACAACAACAACAAATATATAAATAAAAGAAATTAACTTACAAAGCAGCGTAAGCTCTCTCTAACTTTAATAACACACGATACAAAACATTTTAAGAGAGACAGACACAAAAACGCACATGAATTTGAGCTATTTTGTATTATGCTAGAAAGTACACAGTGTGGCGAATTTTATCCTCTCTATAACTTGATAAATATTCAGGTCAAACTTTGCCACACACACCAAAAACAGCCCCAGCTGAATCAAATGTTGTAAACAAATGAAATTTCCTTCACTTGCCCATCACACAGGTTCTTTTCTTCAGTCCACGCTATTCCACAAGAAGAATTCCATGTAACGTATAATTGTGATAGCAATAGCAACACTTAACCATATTTCCAGGACAGAAAATATAAATTTCCCCAAAAATTACGAATTAGGTATCTCCTCACAGGCATTTCAAGGTGCGTTAGAGTTGTGTACTTGGGTCGAGACGCTCAAAAAACAGGCAAAAATAATAACTTTTAAAAAATTTTTTTTGTTTCTTTTCTAAGAGCAGCATATAGTTTAATTATATTTAAATAATTGCTCAGATTTTAATAAAATAGGGCAAAACCTAATGACCCTTACAAAGAGTGATAGCAAATTATATTACCGGATGAATACTATTATGCAAAAATACAGGGTTATTTTAAATGGGGACAAAAATGGGTGAGAAAAATAATAGATGTCGGTGTTTGTATCGAGACAAGAAAATCACAGTCGCGGGGTTACATTTTCTGTCTTAACCCTCAGCAGAGCCTCGTGGAGAGATAAAAAATAAAACCCTTTGACTGGAATTTACTTGTCTCGGTGCAAATCCCAGGAAAATTTCTTTTAATCTTGACACCAAGACTTTGACTTGTAGTCTGTTACTGCTTTTTTGGATAGAAAACACCATCTTAGCTTATTTCCATGGGTTCGTCTTCCATATTTTTAAGGGCCTAGGATTGTATCATTACATTCTTTATACAAGGTGACACACAAAGAGTTGGCATGATTTTACAGGGTGGAAATGTCCTTCCTCCTTCCCATGTCTGGAGTGAAATCAAATCCAAAGAAAACAAATTCACCTGCATAATCGGTGTACAAAATGCCGTGGCTGCTATTGGTTGCTAATTTTCCTTTCAAGAAAGATCTCAAGTAGTTTTTCTGGACAAAGTTAGGTTCAATGGGTCTAGCACACAGCATAACCAAAGTGGATGCTTTTGTTATTCTTAGAGTGATAAATGGAAAGGATGCAGAAGTGTTTAGCGGCATGTTGATGACGCTTACTTCTTTCTACAGTCGATGGCCTGCAAAGCTGCAATTCAAGAATCGAAATTTGGATATAACTCCCAACTACCTTTGACTCGCACGTTTTCGCTTTATATGTCCTTTGATAGAAAATGATGTCGATATCATATTCGTCGTTGTCTCTCTTGCTAATTTGGGCAGGCAAAGTGTTTGTTTTAACAATTTTCCGTTTATAGTTTCCAATTTATTGACAGGAGGACAACATCCATGCATATGTCATGGGACACGAAAATATTATTTTGACTAGTTGGGTAACGTTTATCCAGTGCAAACCCAAATTCAATAATTTTTTCTTTATTCTGGTCTTTGACGTTCCAAACGATCGATCAGACACAGCTACATAATTCTGAGGTGTCATTTGTTCTACAGCACAGACGATGCTACGATTGCACGGTTGATTGCAAACAATTGCTAGACGTGGCTACACGTAGATGCATTTGAGACTATGTTGATGTGTTAGCTGTTTCCACATATGTTCTTTCTATTCTTTGAAAACGCCCCAAGACACCTGATAAGTTCCAATACACTGTTTTTTGTTTGAGAATTTTCAGTGGTGAAAACTCAATTGTATCTTTTCCTCAATTCTGAAATAAAAAATTTGCTTGCAAACTTCGGTGCCTTTGTCTGTTTGCGGTCGTAGGTGTGTCGATGACGTTCTTTCAAGACATGTTTTAAAGCTTGCCCTAGCTCTGAGCTTGGTTTAGAAGCCATGTGAACTACACAAGCCGATTCTGAAAACATGTCATTGACACGAAGCAAATATTTGCATCCTCGATAACACGAAGGAATACCAGATACCTCGACTAAATCTGCTTGCCATTGATAACTACTTCCAGCTACTTGCGTAACACGTACGTCGAATGTTCACGCAGCCATTGATGATCGTCATGAAGATGCAGTCTTTTGAGCTTGCGTTTGGCTGCTCGATAAATAAATGGTTTGGATTCCTCTGTAGCAAGCGGTATCTGAAGGACTGAAGTAAATGCTGGCTGAAAGTGCATCCATGTTATGAGACTAGCTTCTAAAAATGGGAATGCACCTAATCATTTTCTTCGCTACTGATGACATACAGTACACTAATCAGCTTGTCAAGAGGATACTGTTGAAAGGAAGTCATGATAAAATGAAAAGTAGTAAATTATAAATTTATTGTTGTGCTTTTGAGTCAGTCAAAAAAAGGAAGGCAACCTATAAACGGATAGGCCTCCTTCTTGACATAATTATGACACAAATGCTGATAAGATCGCAGATAATTGGAAATGGTAGTTTTAAATGTATCAGTAAAAATGCATGTGCCTACTGTTATGTATATGTAATTAAATTGCTTGTGTGTCAGTTTTAAAATTTTTTTTTATTTTATTTTTGTTTCATTACATTTTATTGTAATGATTATTTTCACGGGATTCGATATTTTCTTTCAGTAAAATTCTGTTTATCTAAAACGTAAAACCTATTACAGAAGCATTATTTTTAGCTCACACTAGTACACAGGTTGTAAACACTAAGCGAAAACAATTGGCTATTGCCAAGGTCTTTTCGGCCTAGTCTGAATAAACAATGTTTTATTTTTAAATTTATTTCAGAGTGAGAATCTGGCTTTTAGATAGGGCTGTTCTTGCTACGTGACAAATTTCATTTTTTCTATTATGTTGTTCAAGTGTTAAGAGACCACGTGACCTATCACGCGACAACGGGATGATATTTTAGTTGGATATAATACCCTTTCTAAGCGCTTTTCAGTCAGTTGTATTTTTAAACCTTGAGGGCTAGAGAGGTTTCTATTGTTGAAACCAAATTGTTTTTGAAGTTCATTTGTTTTTGGAATTTAATAATTTATTCTCTAGAAAACCAACGAGTGTAACCTTTTTATAAAAGTTCTGGGAGAAAGAAATTCAGTGGAAATTTATTCTGGAGTTATACGGAAACTCAAACTGTGATTCAATTGAGGAATTGTTGCCATTTGTACACCGACCACATCTGACGTCATCGCCGTCCATATTGGAACGTCATCGAGATTCGAACCTGGATTTTATTAGAACTATTTAGTGATAGGACTTGTATTTTTCATTCTTAGGATTAAATTTTAGATTATATTCACAAACCGTAAATCCTATTTCCTATTTTCACCTTTTCACCGTGTTTTCTAGGGAAATAAATTATTTTTGTTAAAACTTACAAAGCTTGTTGGCTTCACTCTTTTCTCTTGTTATTTTTGTACCAGCCTACACGCAACACTATGGAGGGGCACCGTTATAACATAATATAGCCAAGGTGTTTCTTTTTGTTTTGAAAGACTTAAGCTTTAACTCTTCAACTTGTGAACAACATGAAATAATTATCATTGAGGCTGATGGTGCTGTGCGCTTTACTTTGTTGAAAAATGTATTTGAGTAATGTAAATAAAACTGGCATTAAAATGATGTCCTTTTCGTGCAAACCGAAGATGAATTTCTTCCTCATCTTATACTAATATGTCGTCGAAGATGACGAGATGCGTTTGACTAAGGCCAGACATGATCGCATCGTCTTGGAGACGAATTGTTTTTACAAACGAAATAGATTCTTCTTGACTATCTTTCAGTAATATGAAAAACGTTTGCCACTCTTTGCAAGACCATGTGATACATTGTGGAAGAAGATCGAGCTAAAGAGATTTGTATTCGATCTCACGTTTGCCAAAATTGGTTTTGCCTGAATCACTAGTTGAAGCAGCGAGCATATTAACGGGATGTCGAAAATATAGTGACTCCCAACTTTGAATAACCTATCTTTCGTCCATCACTTTGAGAACAGAAGATGAAGACATAACTTTCAAGCTGTGTTGGAATTCTAAGATTCCATGAACGACTCGATAATGTTATGTATGTAATTACAAAAGATATTTATCTTTGTAAAACACAAAGTTAAAAACACACGATCTTTCTTTTCTTGTTTCGTCAATCACATACGGCACCGTTTTGTCTAGTCAGCCTTATATTGCTTCCAAGCGTTGAATCGAAGACATTTCGGGACTTATATATCCTTTCAGTCGTAGATATAGTGGTGTATTCAACTTGCCATAGTAAGTATGAAGAATATATAAAGTGCGACAAATTACGTATTCACAGGGGGGTAAGACGTCGCATTATACAATATTCTCAATTCTTTTAACAGTGACCTTTTCTTGCAGAGGTAAAGTTTTGGTGGTCATGTCTTTGTAAGTACTGTTCAGAAATGTGCCACAGAGTATCTGCTCGGAAACTATATACACGAAAGTCAGTGAATAATATACACAAGGCACGTCGTTAAATCTTCATAACAATCGTCTCGTCTTGTTTGGAATAGAGTTCATTTGAAAATATATGATTACCCATTAAGTATTGAACGTTGTCATGCACTTCTTTCTTCGGAATATGAGTAAAACTGATGACATTAGTCGCATCATAGCACGATTTATAACGTGTTTGCACTTTGTAGAACCATTTGACTATGTTCAAAGTAGTTAGTCCCTTACCGTCATTCTTATAAATTTGATGAAAAGGTCCAAGCCATTTCGGATGCAATTTTTCTTTGTGCTTCATGTGAATCGCAAGAAACGTCCTTTAAATGCAATCTCGCCGCTCTAACGCTAAACTATAAATCATCTCCACATCCAGCAGGAATGTTCACGGAAAGCCCTATCTTTATTCTCTCATTAGTGGAGTTTTACACCACAAGTGAAACATTGTATTTAGTCTCCTTTCTTCTACCAGAAAAATCCTTATCTGACTTAAGATCTGGGAGCTGGTCCTACCACATCTTAATGCCATCTTCCTTTGAACGTATTGAATCCACATTTAGAATTACAATAGCCAGGCATCGTCACCATAAATAATTCTTGAAATTGTCCACTACAATGTCTTAAAATGTTCGCATGAGATCGACACATATTTCAATTTCCCTTCTTGCCAATCTAAATCTGGTACCAGACGTAGAAAGCTTTTTGTTGCCCTGTTCAGCTACCATTGGGGTCTTTGTAGCAAATGGTGGAGAGCGACGTGTTCATTTGCTTCGTTATTGAAAAAAACATGGAGGATAGCCTTTAGCCATTTATGTAATTCAAAAATTTTAGGCATTCGACTCAAAAGCATAACCATATACCTATGGATCTTTGTATGCAAATGATTTTGTTTTTTTTATGTTGATTTTTGGAAATTTGTTTTCATGTTCTGAATAATATTGCGGAAGAAATTGTCCATAGCATCCAACAGATTGCAACATTGAAGATCTAACTCGACGACTTGGTAACAAAAACGAAAGTTTTTCTTTTCCGGACAAACATGTGCCATTTTGTAAGTGGCCTGAACAAGATGTCTACACGTGGAATACACAGTCAATAACTCTCAGGCACGTTTCTGTTGTTGTAATTGTTCCGTGCGATGTCGTTCGTAACGCGCTGGACAGAAGAATGCCAGCTTGCAAGTAATGATTGAATTCTTTACTTTCCTTCAGGAATACAAGGTTTGAAGACAAGACCGCCAAATATATATCTCCACAATTAATTTTCTCCCGACGGTCCTGGTCACATTTGTCGCAATAGTAACTGTATTTTTAAAATCCTGCAGTTCTCATCGAAATGATTTTGGTGATGATAAATGTAAATGTATTTTCCGAGTGTAAAATTAGGGTGATCAAAATACAAGATGTCCATGAACGATTTGAGGGTGCATTTTGAACGTAACCAGAACCAGCACACCTTAATTTATTTTGTTGTATTTCTGGAGCTCTAGACACTGTCTCATTATTAACGCAAAGCAATTTATGCTTCTCTTCTTAACTTAGCTGGGGGCCCCGAGTGGCCGAGTGGTCTAAAGCGCTCTTCGTTACGGATCACTGCCATCCCACCTCTGTCTGCGTGGGTTCGAGTCTAGGATTCGGCGAATGTGGATATGTGAGAAAGCTTGCCAGTAGCTTCTCGTGGGTCGGTGGTTCTTTCCGGGGATTTCCCGGTTTCTTCCTCCACCATTAATACTGGCCGCCATGTATAGCCTATCGTGTGCTGAAAAATGGCGTTAAGCCCCACAACAACAACAACAACAACAACTTAACTTAGCTCGACTTTATAATGCTCTACCATGAGCTTGTCCATTCTATTGTGCCGTTTTTCTCAGTTCGAGCAATCACGATGTCATTGACTAAACATATCTGATCTTGATGGTTGTTAATCTAAAAGATACTTGTTTTGGTACTGGAAAATGGTCCACCGATAAAACATCTTTTGCGTTTCTAGCTATTCTTTGGAGTTGAATGGTACGTCATATGAAGAGTGTTTCTTTCCGACTGATTATGTCAAACCCATCTTTGGATTTTGTGTACTTGTTTAATTTTGTCCAAGATTTTGGAAGAAGTTAATTTTGCGGGTGTACTAAACTCGATCAGTACAGGATTTTTCGAACTGTCCTGTTTGATGGATAGGTTCAGGCAATCTTTATCTTTAGCAGGGTTATGTCGTCTGATTTCATTTAACACTGACTCCATTAAATCCGTAATAAAGACAGCTACGTTCTCAGCTTGAGCACGAGACTTGACCTCTTTAAATTGGACCGCGTACGATTTGGCAGTGGTTCCAGATTTTCTGGAAGTCACTTTTTGGGTAGTTTTGAATTTTAACATAAACGTCATGGCCTAATTAACTGACAGTTTCTTAGCTGATCATGACTCTCTCTGTCTTGTGGACGAATAGTTAGATTGCATTGACCTGAATCGCTCATTTCTTCTTCAAAATTGCTAGAAAACACATCTGCCATCTCTCATCTTATGAGGCGAAAGAGAACGTCTTTATCGCTTGGTTTCTGGTTTCTCTTGAGAAAGGTTTTGATCTTTGCAGGACGAGCTTCGTTTCTTCAAGTATGGTTTGTCCAGTGTAGACACGTTCTCCGTATGTATGTATGTATGTATGTATGTATGTATGTATGTATATATATATATATACTCATATATAACTTATATATATATATATATATATATATATATATATATATATATATATATATATATATATATATATATATATATATGTCACAACATAACACACATCTCGTAAGAGAATTCCAGAGAGTTGTTCCAAAGTACACTTCCAACAGATATTCTTCATACTTCTCGCGAGATAAAAGTCGTTAAACCTGTATGTCAGTCAGGAAAGGAACACAGCCATTCCGGATTCCTATGAAAGAAATCGAGATATATAAGTTTAAATTATAGAGAATTATAAATATACACCAGACAGAACGGAAAGTGCTAACCTTGGATTCTGTAGGAGATTCGAACCCAGGTCTGCGGATATACTGTGTAGATAGATGAGAATTAAGTATTAGGTCGCCATGCGAGTGTGTCTGCTACACACGAGTGCGTATATTGTTTGTGATATGTGCTTAGTCGTGATGGAATATGGAATGGTTTGTGCAGGCAGGCGATGGGTGCCGTTAACGGGGCCTGGTTTCGAATCTCCGTAAAGAGCGAATTAAAAATTCTCTAATCTATATGTTATTATTATTTGTAATTATTATTTGTATTATATAAATAAATAAATAAATAAATAAATAAATATATATATATATATATATATATATATATATATATATATATATATATATATAT
>JAECUM010052685.1:0-16717 GCA_016617855.1 Megalonaias nervosa
TATATATATATGCATTGATGTGTGTGTGATTTAGAGAGTTGGTGGTATTTATTCCTTATTTTGAAAGTTACTGTCCTAATGTTTTCAAATTTATTTAGATCGGATTGTGAGTTGTTTAAGTTTGTTTTTTTTAAAATTCTTTTTACTGTTGAGGGCTAAAACAACAATAAACGGTTTGTCGGGTTGTTTCGTAGTTTGTTGTGTTGTTTTGGAGGTTTTTGTTTTAAATTGCAGTAATAGAGGTTACGTGGCATTGAGTTTTAAATCACAGACATAA
Organism: Megalonaias nervosa; assembly: GCA_016617855.1. Classification (NCBI taxonomy): domain Eukaryota; kingdom Metazoa; phylum Mollusca; class Bivalvia; order Unionida; family Unionidae; genus Megalonaias; species Megalonaias nervosa. Next base: position 278 of record JAECUM010052685.1, read on the forward strand.
AAAGGATATGATATAGGTTTTATGTACTACGAGCAGATACTGCCACAACTACCGTCATTTTTATAGTGTGACAGGAAAAACAGACATGTTTTAATGAAAAGTGATTGCTCTAATTTGCAGTGCATTCTTTATGTCCATAAAATGGCAATTGCTAAAACAAAAACATAAGAGGAACAACCGAGAGGCAAAACGCTTTCTTGGAGATCAGATTCTCTAAAAATGATACATTCACCTATTTCTTGCTGATTTTATTTCCTGAGATTATGACAGTTTTTCACATGCTGCATTTATTCCGTTTCGTTATATCGCTGAAGTATAATATATTCCTGACCTGATATTGGTAGGAGAATACAACGGCCAGTTCATGACAAGGACAAATTAAAGCAATTATGGTAGTTTCATCTGGGTCAAGGCCCGATTTCAGGTCAATCACTACAACATAAGCCAATATCTTTTATGGTAGCAACATACGATACGTGAAAGTGGGGATTTCAGAATAATCAAACAAGGGATTGGTTCGAACGGTTTACCGTGTATATGCCGAGATGGAGCAGATAGTTCAAATAATTTAGTACAATATCTACAAAAGATTATGTGAACCTCAGTCATACGACCATAAAGATATTAACAATAGACATTTGCGATGTCAAATAACTAAACTCCTTATCACACCAGCATCTACAACACTTTTTGGCATATCTCTTAATCAACCAGAAGCTTGAAAACAAAGCTTAACACTACTACAATTGCCTCTGCCCGATTCAGGTCTCACTGGATAGTTTCGTATTTTGACACCCCCCTAATTTTTAAGGTAGAAGGCATGAGCCTAATTATCACAACCCTAGCATTTATAAATTCACACACAATCTAAAACTGTAATGTGGTTTACATTTACATTGAGTTAGGCTTGAAAATGGGTTGGCTTGTTGGTGACTATCTGTCACAGTTAGACTAGCATTGGAGATCAAATGCGTAACTTGGGCTGCAAATGAGCAGCCGACTTGGCTTACGTATTTACATGTGTCTGCTACAGAGGTAAATATCTAAAAATCTAGATGGTTGAGGGGTGATGAAAGGTATGTTAATTTGTTATAGTACTAGTGAACTGTAAAGATGAATAAGGTACATACTGATTCTTTTAGCCGCCTTGTCTCAGGAAAATGTTCAAAATTGCTCTTTTCTGTCAAAAATGAATGTAAAAATGAGGGGTTGGTGCTAGTATCGGTTCAATATAAAAGCCACCAGTTGTATAAGGAATTAACCTTAATACCTCAGTCAGAATCTTACAAGTATCCTTTCAACAAAAATCATTAATTAGTTTTTATTTGTATCTTTAATGTAATACTATTATCATTTTTCTGCAATAGGTCATCGTCGGATGAAAATTTGCCAAAAAAACTGTCCAGTGAGACCTTAAGGACCCATGTCATTTTTTCAGTCTTGTCAAATGTGATTAGCTATGCCATAAATCATTTCCTTATTACCTCCATGTCTTGAATCTGACATAGGTATTCCAAAACATATACTTCCTATAGATTTGATAGTAGTAAATCATAGTAGACGAAGGGATCTAACTCAGCACTGTCAGAGTTAACAGGTGTTGTTTCTGATCCAATCTTCTAATGAACGACAAAGACCTTATAAGTTTGATACAGTGTAGTTTAATTGTAGTATTTCACTTACTTATTCATTTTTTTCAATATTTATAATACATACTTTCTACATTTTTATAATTTAATGCTAACTGACTTAATCTTATGCATTTACATTCCTATATGCTCATGATGTAATGTTTCAACACAGATTTCATCTTATTTACAGACATTTTCAGTTATAATGACCTATATATACACTACCCATTTAACACCTGTTGAAAAGCAGCAATTTCATGAGATTTTAAGTAAGAAAACTGTAAAATTGGACACATGTACAATTTGGCTTGGACCAACTTTAGATTTTAAAACTGGTAAAACCAGGGATTCATTAAGTACACCAGCAGAAGGCCCGCGTGACTTTTTTACTGTTTCATGCAGTTCCACACCCATAGATTTGAAACTGCAGTTTGTACAAGTCACTGCAGCTGTAATGCACAGTCCATTCGCTTGTCAATGATAACTTGTGGTTTCGGAACATCACACATATGTGGTATAAAAGCTTCAAACAAATGTGTTAATTTTTTAAAATTAATAATCACATTTTCATCTGATTCTTCTGATGACTGACTGCATTCTTCTTGAAGTTCAGGGTTTTCATTTCTTCTAGGCCTCAAGGTGTATGGTAGCACACTTGCTGAAGAGACATTGCTAGCCTGGATGACATCAAAGGTTTCATCGGGAGTCAGCAGCATCAGTTGTTGTGGGGCTTTTGCAGGAACAGGTGTATCTGCATCAACTTCACTGGAGTTTTGGTAACTTGCAAGAAATGGATGTCCCATTTTAAACTGTGTTTTTCTCCTCCCCCGATTTCTTTTGCATGATTTTCTTTTACTTTAGAGTTGAGTGTAGGCATGTTACAATAACTACGGAAAAAAAACTTGTCTGAAAAGCAACAGCTTCAGCAACAATAGGAGCTGGCCAGTGTGAAAATGACCCAAAGGTGACCTTCTTAGAGGTGTGAAACTACATTTTCCATACATATTGTCTACTCAGCAGATGTGCTGAGTCTGGGTATAGAATTTCACTGTTGAAGTTTCCCAAATGAATTGGTTCTGTTTACAAACATTGGTCAGTCAATTTGGGGTTACCTGAGGAGTTACCTCCTTTATACTTCACCTCAGATTTCTGTATTGTAACATAGATTTGACCTTCTTTATTAAATCAGTGAGAGAATACTGGTCAGTTTATATATGCTGTGCATCGTTATTATTCTTTCAAGTGCTTAGCATGTACATTCTGCAGTTATTTTACAAGAGATTCAGATTGGTTTCTTGTGCATCTTTTATTCACTACTATTTCAGATTTTATAAAGAGTTGTATTATTTCTGCTGTCAGATATCTCTGATATCACCAGGCACTAACAATACAGGGTGTATTGGTTATGAAAAATGATGAAACGGATATGTTGCAAGGAAATGGTATGTTTAAGTGGGGAAAGTAATAGATGAAGTTTGAAGCTGTCTCATAGCTGTTGTTCTGTTTGATGGCTTTTGGTCATCGATAAAAGCAATAAACCATAGGAAACAAACAAACTTGAATTTTACACATGTTAAGGTTGCGTTTTATTTAGAATTGCCCAAAGTTTTGAAAATAAGAAGATTTTCCCTTAGTCAGACTGCTATTTAAATTCTTAAGGTCTCACTGGATAGTTTCGTATTTTGACACCCCCCTAATTTTTAAGGTAGAAGGCATGAGCCTAATTATCACAACCCTAGCATTTATAAATTCACACACAATCTAAATCTGTAATGTGGTTTACATTTACATTGAGTTAGACTTGACAATGGGTTGGCTTGTTGGTGACTATCTGTCACAGTTAGACTAGCATTGGAGATCAAATGCGTAACTTGGGCTGCAAATGAGCAGCCGACTTGGCTTACGTATTTACATGTGTCTGCTACAGAGGTAAATATCTAAAAATCTAGATGGTTGAGGGGTGATGAAAGGTATGTTAATTTGTTATAGTACTGGTGAACTGTAAAGATGAATAAGGTACATACTGATTCTTTTAGCCGCCTTGTCTCAGGAAAATGTTCAAAATAGCTCTTTTCTGTCAAAAATGAATGTAAAAAAGAGGGGTTGGTGCTAGTATTGGTTCAGTATAAAAGCCACTAGTTGTATAAGGAATTAGCCTTAATACCTCAGTCAGAATCTTACAAGTATCCTTTCAACAAAAATCATTAATTAGTTTTTATTTGTATCTTTAATGTAATATTATTATCATTTTTCTGCAATAGGTCATCGTCGGATGAAAATTTGCCAAAACAACTGTCCAGTGAGATCTCAAAATGAGACTTTCAAATCATTCGGTACAACCTTGCCAGAGTTGCCAAATTAGATCATATCCAAAATTGGTCAAGTGCCCTAGTCCATTTGAGTGAATCAAGCGTCAGAATTTCTGGTTAACAGCAGCAGAGATTGTTGTCCTTTATTTATATCCAAACATTTATTATATCAATACTGTATATACTGCTGCATTTCAAACGCACCCTTTCATTCAATAAACGGTAACTGAGTCTAAAGTAGCCCCTTGTAATTCTTCCAACAGATATTTTTTCCTAGTCTGGATAAGAAATATGTGCAACATTTTAGTTTTTAGAATAAAAGATCTTGCAGAGAGATATATGGTCAATTGTAACTATTTTTATGCAGAACAAGATTAATAGTTTTGCAGAAATGATTAATTAGTGGCTTTGTAATTGGTTTCGTATCTTGTACCTTGTAGTGATTGTTAAATGTTTAAAGCAAATAGCACGAAAACTGTACGGTCAACATTAAAAATGATATCACCTTTTCTTGAAAATATTAGTCGTCTAATCCGATCTCCTCCAATTCATCACATTACGTAGGTAAAGCAATATGAAATCAAAATTGACCATTCTGCCCAGGGTACTTTGTTGCAAGTATTTTTACCGATTTATTATGATATGTGTGCCTTTGGGCGTCATACAATTGATAGGAAGTTGCAATCGTTTATGGATAGATGCAGACGTAAAGTGAATATAGCACAACGAATGAAAACGCTAGGACCATGCTTACAGTTCAATGGCCCATACAGCCAAATGAGTTCATAAAATAGTTCATCGCTACCTACTTTTCAGGTTGTAGATATCATGTTACGTTTCTGCGAAAAGGTCTATTTGCCACTAACAAGTACATGTACATTCATGATTTATGACAAGCAGATGCATCTCAAGTAGAAATACATGATATAAATCCACCACAAGGAAAATGGCACAATGTGACCTATGTTTCACACTTTAGTTTAGTTATTTTTCCCCTACATATATGTCGATTGATCCAACTACCGCTGCAAATAATGTGATTATACTTTGATTAGTAAAAGTATCATTGTAGTATTCACCCATGAAATCGGGACGTAAAGCATAGGACTATGCATGTATCAGTATGAGATTTACTCCACCTAAGCATTGGAATATTCATGCATCAGTATGAGATTTACTCCACCTAAGCATGGGAATATTCATGCATCAGTATGAGATTTACTCCACCTAATGCATGGGACTATGAATGTACGAGTATGAGATTTACTAAACATAAATAATGTGACTATGAATGTATCAGTATGATATTTACTCCACTTAAAGCACGTGACTATGAATGTATCAGTATAAGATTTACTCCACCTAAAGCACGTGTCTGTGAATGTATCGGTATGAGATTTACCCCACCGTATCCTAACTTGAAGACATCAAATTCTTGTTCTTCAAATGAGATTCACAATAGGATTTATGTTTCATGCCACTGTTTTGTATAAATATTTCATACTCAATTAATACCCGTATACTATAAATAATGTATCAATAGACTCACCTTTAAAAAAAATGTCTTCCTGACAACAATAGGTGGGAATACTCATTAATTTACATAATTTAAGTTACATTACAAAAGAAAATGGTGAAAAATATGTTACAGTGCCGCACATACACAATTACGACTTATGTAGATAGATGGTATATGCGCACATTTAGTCATCATTAGGACTGCACTGTCAATTCACCCTGAACAACCAATACTCTTGATCAACAGTAATAGCTATTGGTCTTTAAATATTGATCGTAACACGTGATCAAATCAATATCATGGACGTGACCACCAGGACAGCTAAGTCTGCTGCTTCACATGACCACAGATCCATATCACTGATCATAAAAGATAGGTCACAATGACCTACTTTGGCTGAAAGAGATATATTCCTCATGAAGGACACAGATATCAATTAGTCTATTACAAAATGATAACAGATTACGGGGAACATATTATCAATCAAACGTATCAAAGGCTGCTTTACAGGCGAAACAAGAACTATATCATCGAGTCATTTAATACTTTTTCCGCGCAAAGTACCTCGAGATTTAAATTAACCAGTTAATTTATGCATTGTAAATAGATAGCAATTTGACGAAAATAATAAACCGCAACTTTATAAATAGTGCTTTAAAATAGCGCTAAAATGGGAGTGGTCCAAAATGTCCCTACAATAACCCAAAGTTTTGAAATAAAAATAAAAATTGTCTATCGTAATTGATACGATGCATTGCTGCGATTGGTTCCTTTAAACATTCCATCCAAACAGGGTTGAATATTTCGAAAATGAACCCATATAGCTAATGCACATGATATTTTTCGGAGAAAGAAAAAACAATTACCATGACACTTCTGCCTCTCAACATTTCTAGTACTAATTCCATAGTCTTCGAGTTTTCCTACAGTTTATCAGGTTTAGCTCATACTTTTCTTAATTAAAACAATTTGTACAGTAGTAGTAGTAGTAGTAACAGCTGAAGCAGCAACAGTAGCAGTAGTGGTATGAACAGCGTTATTTAGTGTCATTGTTAGCGCACTAGAAACATAAACTGGTATTCAAGGGGTTACGTAAATCAAAGAGTCTAGTCAATGACAGAAACTTTGTTGTTTTGTTTCCTGCCGTTAAATCGATATATGGAATCGAAAACAAATATCATCTCCACGGTTAATCACAAAACCAAATTGATATCTGTCCAGCGATAGAGTCTTTCAATTAATCAAATCACAATACCAATTAACGTTTAGTTATTGACATTCCGTATGCACACGTTTGTTTGTGGAGGCCGTCCAAAGTGCATGATACCCAGTATCGCATCATGACTACGTCAAAGATACTCTATACTTTAGTTGAAGTAGACGTAAAAGGCTCAAAAAGATAACTTCATTCAAAAAGTTAAAGATTTAAGGAGGATTTTATAAATTATATGGAGGTTATGTCGCAAAGGTAGGATAAATTGCACAGCGCTATTTTCTGCCACCGACGGACTATGTTGATAACTGTCACGAATGTTTGAATTTGTTTTCTTTTCTTGACAGAAACAATCGAAGTTATAATGGCTTTATCGCTGAAATTGACATCATGCATATGGATAGCCTACTGGTTTACTTGTAAATGTTATCGTTTTACAAGTTCTTGACATGCATGTTTAACTGTCCAATTAAACATAGCTGTATAGCACTGATTTTATAGTGGAAGCATTTTTTTCCTTCAAACAAAGACTTCGTGGTGGAGAAGTGACCACACTTTAAGAATGCACAATTCTTAAAAGTTAAAAAATCTTTTTTCCCAAATCTTCTTGTCCATAAATAATTTTTCTGAAATTCATCCATTCAAAGCAACTGATCACGATCTTTATAAACCAAGGATAAGTCTCGCTAAAATAATTATGTTAACTTTGTGAGTGATTAGGTAGAATTTACTCACCGATAAATACGCAACCATAATAATTTAATCCAATAATAATACCAATTGTTATGAAGCGACCGAATCTTCTGCAATCTGATTGGATATAAACGGCCACGTGATACTGATCAAGAATTAGTTTATATATCGGTAATTCTGCGAATTACTTTAGTTTCCAAGTTTCGAGGTAATTTCCTGTTAAGCTTATCTATACCAACGTCTTACACCAAAATAACAACAATACCCACCCACCCACCTTTGTGATTTCCGGCCAAAATGTGCAACCCCTGAAAACAATGCAATTGCACAGTCATTCCTGCATTCCAACACTCACCCCTTTTACCAAAGAAAGCATATGGCAGCATTACAAGTCAATCTTGAGAAATTATTTCATATTTTGCTTCGTCAGTTTTTGACCGGCTGTTATTAAAGGTCAGGGTCATATGACGATCAAGGAATCTCACTAAAAAATGGACACGAATTTGCTTTTGAAAGTTCGAAATGCGCAGAAAGCAAGAAAAACGAATGATATGCCAACACGTGCCACATGCAAGCGCAGTGCTAAACAAGGAATAGCCTGATTGAAACAGCATCAACCATTTTTTTAAAATTTAAAATAATGATCTTAATATGGTCCTTAGATCATTGGCATGACACGCTCTAACACTCTACCCTATATTACTATGTAGAGAATCGACGATTCCTAGCCACCAAAGATGGGGTTATGTATTCTATCGCAGTGAAGATGCTACCTAAAAGTGGATGCTTTGTTAATGAAATCTTCCGATATGATGACAGAAAGGTAGTAAATTGAAATTATAAGGATTAAACGATAATGCTTGGGTATTTATCGATGTGTAAATTGTTACCTAATTTCTCACAAAGTTAAGATAGAGTCCTTCGTACCTTATTCACTTTGTGAGTGATTAGGTAAATTTGCACATAGATAATTAACCATCCAATACCGTTTAATCCTATAATAAAAACTGATGAAATATCCGTTATGCATCGAATAAATCAACGATACCCTAAAACATAAGATTGTTCAGAACATTTCCTTGAACAGTATTTAAAAATAACGGCGCAATGTTCTATTTAATACATCTTTCCAAATTAAATTATCAGAAACCCAGTACCTTACAAGGACATAAAACATAATACAAAATACTGTTGACTTTATGGCAACCAATTGAGAACGAACGTTGACCCCAGAATTTACCGCTATGTTAAAGATTTCCAGATCAGTATCATGTGACAGTTTACAACCAATCGCAGGCAGAGAACTCAGTCATTTCAATGCCGCTGGGATTGTGATAGGATTAACTGATCATGGTTGGGTATTTATCGATGCGTACGTTTTACCTAATCACTCACAAAGTAAATAAAATCCGAATGATTTTATATTAATTTTGTGACTGATTAGTTAACATTTTACTCTACAATAAATACCCAACCATGGTAATTTATTCCTTAACATTTCAATTTACTTCTTTCTGTCATCATAGCAGCGGATTTCTTCAAAAAAGCATTAAATATTAGGTGGCTGGAAGTTTATTTATAAGTTAAATTCGCTGCGCCAGAATTACTAGCCCCATCTTGGCTAGCCAAGGATCATCGACTCTTCTTTAGTATTATGGGGCAGAGTGTCAGAGCGGGTGATGACAGTGATCTGAAGAACTTGGTATTGTCACTTTTTAAATTTATTTTTGGTTGTTGTTGCTTAAACCAGACTATTCCTTTTTTCAACATTACCCTTTCGTATGGCTCGTTTTGCTTTAATATTCGTTGTTCTTGCTTTCTAGACATTTTGATCTTTCAAAAGCAAGATCGTATCCATTTTAGTGAGATCCCTTGCTTGCATATATCCCTGTCTTTTAATAACAGCTGGTGGAACATACCGTAGAAGCAAAATTTAATACTTTTCTGGACGTAGATTTGTTTGTAAAGCCTGTCATATGCTTTCTTTGGCAAAAGGGGTGAGTGTTCGTGTGCATTAAAGGCTGTATGATTATATCGTTTAAACTTCTAATTGGATATTTTAATTTGGTGTTGCAAATTTTGATCGCAAATGACGGTGGTGAAAACTTGTTTGTTCTTATTATTGTTACGTATAGGCTCGTTTAAAGTAACATAAAGAAAAGAGCGAAAACAGCAAGCTTTGTAAGTTTTAACAAAAATAATTTATTTCCCTAGAAAACAAGGTGAAAAGGTGAAAATATGAAATAGGACTTATACGATTTGCGAAGAAAATCCAAACATTTGTCATAGAATTGTGAAAACATATACGTCCTATCAATAACAGTTCTAACTGAATCTAGTCTGAATCTCAATTCCTTTCCAAGATGGTGGATGATGACGTCAGACGAAGTTTTTACACAAATGTCCAGAATTTTCACTTTGAATCACAATTTGTACTGTTCTGTTCCAATTTAGAATATATTTCACTAAATGTCTTTGTCCAAAGCCAGTTGTGTAGTTCTCCAGGGAAAATAATTATTGTTTAAAAAGTAGATGAACTATAGCTGTCATCTATAACAATACACATCTCGCTCTACAGACGTACAAATGAACAACTCTTTCCAGCACCAGAAAAAGAATACCTTCTTCTCAAGGTATATGAACGACTCTACAAGGTGTTAAAATATGACTCTGACTGACTATTTCACAGATACCTGAGTATTTAAACTGAACGAAAACGTCATTTCATGCACACGCACGAAGAACGCATGGTGATTTCAAAATCTCACCATCGCATTACACGATATAATCGTACATGCTTGGCAAATGACCTTGGCCACAACCAATCATTTACCTAGCTTGTTTATCAAGCCAGCAATTTAAAAAAAATTGCGTACGAAATCCTAAGAGTCATATTTACGTTCTAAATAAACACGACGTTTCTTTCAAACTGTCAGACCCTGTGAACATAATCATCATCACAATAATAATTATATTTAATGATACAAAAATGAAATAGAATTCAAATTTTATCACACAAGTAAATAAACTACATGGTCGTAACATTATTATGGTGTAAGGCGTTGGAATAGATAAAGCTTCACATAAAATGACTTGGAAACTTGGAACCAAAAGAATTCCGCAGAATTTTCCGATGTGTAAATTGATTCAAGATCAGTATTACATGACCGTTTATATCCTATCAGACTGCAGAAAACTCAGTCAATTCATAGCTGATGGAATTTTTATCTACTGGTAAATGAAGGTTTAAAAGTTTTATTCACTGTCCAACCTAATAATCTCTCACACACACACACACACACACACAAACACCATATACAAACACAACTTTCTGTTCATACATACCAATATGCATGAACACACACACACACACACACACACACACACACACACACACACACACACACATTCATACATACATACATACATACATACATACATACATACACACATACATACATACATATATATGTCAGACATGTACAACTGCGGCACGGATCCGTATCCTGATTCTATCCGATAATTTACATAATAGGGTGTGACTTTAAAAGTCCGTTATCCGACCCGCGCTTTTGGAGGAAATTGCACATGCCGGATATATGTAGACAAGAATGTGCATACAGATTTAAAACTTCAAAGGAATTATCCTCACTTTAGGCTCTGCTTTCTAAAACTGGTCCTTCCTACTCAAGAAGACATGGTCAATTTCACCGACAGCGGTACCAGTAACGACAAATGGTTCTTGTTTTAAATAACTGGATCGGTCAATACCCTGTGCTTCTAAACGCAGTACATATGGATAGGAAAAATGCATTTAGGTGCAACACATGCACTGTAGTTGCATCAAATTAGTTTAATTTGATTTACACTATGGAACAGATGGCTACAATATGTCTGAACAAGATTCGAATCAACATGTATTAGAGAATATTTCATTGACGATAAATTTGTATTAACTGCTATATTGTTACATTAATAGTGGCACACCTTTATTGTAACATCTTGTATAATAAAAATCAATCACGCTGTTTTGAATATCTAAATTCTGTGTTCATAATCTATATAGTTTTAATACTTATCTAATACATTTAAATTTGTCAAAGCAACTTCTGGGATTGTTTTGATTATAGAACATATGACCGGAAATCAGAAGTGACCTGTATATTGTCTTTATGCTTCAAACTAACAGCTAAATCGTATATCATTTATGATGGAAGGAATACATTCCACATCAATGCTAAATTAAAACAAAGGGTTTTTCACAAATCGAGTAAGTTCTTGTGATGTATTTTAGGAATTTTATATATATATATATATATATATATATATATATATATATATATATATATATATATATATATATATATATATATATATATATATATATATATATATATATATATATATATTAGAAACAATTTTATTATTAACCAGCTATCTAGATTTTACAATGCAATATACCAACCACATATGCTTATTTTCGAAATTGTTAGGGTTGCATAAGTATTGAACTAAAATAAAGGTTATTTGATTTGTTTGTAACTAAATTGACTTGATTTGTCTATAATTGACATGACTTGGTTGATCTATAACTGACTTGACTCGACTTGATTTGACACAATATCAAGAATAACAATATTTCTTGATTTCATCTGTACTTGAAAATCACGTGATACTTGTTCTCTTGGTAGATAGATATCATCCATGAGAGCTCGTTTTAAATTAAATTTAAGACACGAGTCGAATAATTTCCACCTTTCGCCAGCCTTGACGAACAAACGATCAATGTGTTTCATATATTTCATTTGAAATTAGCACAGTTGTAAACCTCGACTGTCATATGATTTATCTGACAAAACCGCATGATAGTCGAGTGAAATGACGTCATTTGCCTTACGTGATGTCTTGAGCTCAACGTATTTACATTTGCAAAAGTATTATACGAGAATATTAAAACAAACAACATGGGTATCGTTGAATAAATTTACTTTCACCTACCGTGAATTGGTTTTGAAGGGATAGGAAAGTTTTAGTTTGTCAAAATGGCCAGGAAAAGCTATATAATCGATGGCTCAGTGATATTTATTTTGATTAATGATATACATTACCTATTAATATTTAGTGTTGAGTACGCAAGCTCAAAGTAAACTTTCGAATTTGCTGTAGTAATTGTTGCTTTTACTATAAGGATGCCATTGGTTATTCTGTCTGCAGACAGTAAACAAGATCATTAATGGATTTTTATAATACATAATAATTCTTTTTCTTGTCCTATTTATGACTCCTTATAGCACCAGTAGTAGTGGTAGTAGTAGTAGTAGTAATAATAATAGTAGTATCAATAGTAGTATTAGTAGTAGCATAACGTAGTACTAGTAATTGTAGAGCCAATAGTAGTAATAGCAATAGTAGTAGTAGAAAAACATAATAGTATTAATTGTAGTAATGATAGTAGTAGCAATAAAAACTGGTAGTATTAGTAATAATAGTAGTAGCAATAGTAGTAATAGTAGTACCAATAGTAGTAGTGGTAATAGTAGTCGTAGTCGTAGCAACAATAGTAGTAATAGCAGTAGCAATAGTAGTATTAGTAATGGCAACAGTAATAGTAGTAATAGCAGTAGCAATAGTATAGGTAGTAGTAGTAGCAACAACAGTTATAATAGCAGTAGCAATAGTAGTAGCAATAGCAGTAGTAGCAATAGTAGTATTAGTAGTAGCATAACGTAATACTAGTAATTGTAGTAGTAATAGTAGAGCCAATAGTAGTAATAGCAATAGTAGTAGTAGAAAAACATAATAGTATTAATTGTAGTAATGATAGTAGTAGCAATAAATACTGGTAGTATTAGTAATAATAGTAGTAGCAATAGTAGTAATAGTAGTACCAATAGTAGTAGTGGTAATAGTAGTCGTAGTCGTAGCAACAATAGTAGTAATAGCAGTAGCAATAGTAGTATTAGTAATGGCAACAGTAATAGTAGTAATAGCAGTAGCAATAGTATAGGTAGTAGTAGCAACAACAGTTATAATAGCAGTAGTAGCAGTAGTAGCAATAGTAGTAATAGTTGTAGCAATAATAGTAGCAATAGCAGTAGTAATAGTAGTAGTAGCAATAGCAGTAGTAGTAACAGCCGTAGTAGTAGCAATAGTAGTACTAGTAGTAGCAACTGTAATAGTTATAGTAGTAGCAATAGTAGTAGTAGCAAAAAGTAGTAGTAGTAATTATAGTAGTAGTAATAGTGATAGCAATAGTAGTTGTTATAATAGAAGCAAAAGTAGTAATAGTAGTAGTAGTAGTAGTAGCAATTTTAGTAGTAGTAGTAGTAGTAGAAATAGTAGTAGTAGTAGCAGCCATCATCATCGTCGTAGAGAAAACAGTTGTGGTAGTAAATGTTGCAGTACTAGATGTAGTGGTAATGGTGCTTGCATGAAGTTCATAATAAGGCAATCAAATTCTATATCATGAGGGGGAGACAACCTTTACAAGCTTCTTGAGCCGACGACATCAGTAGTCAGGTACAGTTATACTTCTCTTGTAATTAAGTCTTTAATTTAGGTGAGATTGAACTTCATCAGATGATGACCTTTATAAAAAAAAAAATCAAGCAAACATAAGGTAATATTGTAATCCAGTTAAGGTTAATAACAAAATATCCATAGGAACATACAAAATTATGATTACATAAGACAAAGTTTGCACTTGCTCTAGACACAAAAACCATGGAAACTTACCATTTTAACTGTGTGTAATAAATACTAATACTGTATGAACCTTTTGTTTTTTGCTCTGAGTCCAAGTGCATCTTGTAACTTTGATCAAATTCCGTCGATTCATGATAAAATGAGCATCAGTTATGTTGTTGTCAAGAACAATCTACGTATCTTGGCTCTACGTCTGCAAATTAAAGTACTGATAATGTTCTTTGGCTGCAGTTTGATACATAATTACTACTTTGCACGTTCTTGCACTGCTTCAGTAGTTCAGAAACGGAGAGAGTGGTTTTCTTTAAATCCATTATGCATTCGCCAGATTGTGAAAACTGAATACAAGCTTTAGCTGATGAGACTGGTTAATTTGTGATATAATGGAGAACAACCTTCTGTTACGAGATATGCATCAGTAAGCCCAAAGACCTCCCGTGTCGTACCATGTTCTTAGATTTGGCAAAAGTTGCAGTAGACTCTCTCTCTCTCTCTCTCTCTCTCTCTCTCTCTCTCTCTCTCTCTCTCTGTTTCTGTTAGTAAATGTACGCAAAATATTCTAAATTCTGTCAATAACATACAGTGAATTATGCTAGAAAGTATGTCTTTAGAAATTTTTCCCTTTACAAAAATGGCTTCAGTTTTATACTAAATTTATACGAAAACGACGGAAAGTGCGTAAAACCAAAAATCAAAACTATTCTTCCACCTAGAATAGCAAAAAAAGGTTCCATGTGCAATTGAGCATATGTCGTTGAAATACATTCTGTTGACTCTGTGTGTGTGTGTGTGTGTGTGTGTGTGTGTGTGTGTGTGTGTGTGTGTGTGTGTGTGTGTGTGTGTGTGTGTGTTTAACAATATTTCAGTCATATCGCTACGATGTCTGCAGTGTGGCAGTTTATAGTGATGTCTAGCACTGGGGCATCATGCCGCAGACATGCAGCAGACATGTCCCACCCAGTCACATTATCCTGACACTAGGCCGACCAGTTTTTACACTAACCTCTTAATGCTGAGTGCCAAGAGAGGCAGCTGTTAGTACCATTTTTATAAGTCTTTGGTATGATTCTACTGGGGTTCGAACCCACGGTCTGCCGCATCCGAGGGGGACGCTCTAATCACTAGGCCACTGGAGAGGTCACATTCCGTTGACTAATTGCATGGTCAGGTACTATGGAATCGGATGACTAAATGACAACTTCAATAAGCATGTCAACCCATAAATGGATGAACAAATGTCAACTTCAACAGGCATGTCAACCCACAATCTGAAGAACAAATGTCAGCTTCAACAGGCTATATCAACCGATAATCGGATGACTAAATGACAACTTCAATAAGCATGTCAACCCATAAATGGATGAACAAATGTCAACTTCAACAGGCATGTCAACCCACAATCTGAAGAACAAATGTCAGCTTCAACAGGCTATATCAACCGATAATCGGATGACTAAATGACAACTTCAATAAGCATGTCAACCCATAAATGGATGAACAAATGTCAACTTCAACAGGCATGTCAACCCACAATCTGAAGAACAAATGTCAGCTTCAACAGGCTATATCAACCGATAATCGGATGACTAAATGTCGACTTAAACATACTATATCAACCCACAATCGGACCACTAAACGTCAACTTAAACAGGTTATGTCAACCCACATCAGAGCAAAGGTTCGACTACACGAAATGACTAAGTGAATATTATACTCTGTTATGTCTATCAGCACAAAGATATTTCCCTAGAAAATGCCGCTCAAGGCATCTTCTAGCTGCGTACTACACTTTTTTGGTAGAGTGAGCATATCTTTAGCATTGTCATTTAAATAGTATCATCTCTGGTTTGCATAAATATCACATATTTGTGTGTGTGTGTGTGTGTGTGTGTGTGTGTGTGTGTGTGTGTGTGTGTGTGTGTGTGTGTGTGTGTGTGTGTGTGTGTGTGTGTGTGTGTTATTTTAAAATTTCGAAAGTGTTACATACGTGTCGGATACGTGAGAACCCACTCCAAGTCTCTTTCCTCACAAAGATGCACACACACACGTCCAAAGTCGCTTGCAATTCACCATTTGATAATGTTCATTCGTGTAGAATCTACCTTTGTTGTTGTTGTTGTTGTTGTAGGGCTTAACGCCATTTTTCAGCACACGATAGGCTATACATGGCGGCCAGTATTAATAGTGGAGGAAGAAACCGGGAAATCCCCAGAAAGAACCACCGACCCACGAGAAGCTACTGGCAAACTTTCTCACATATCCACATTCGCCGAATCCGAGACTCGAACTCACGCAGACAGAGGTGAGATGGCAGTGATCCGTAACGGAGAACCCTTTAGACCACTCGGCCACTCGGGGCCCCAGAATCTA